>APFE031357201.1:12222-24847 GCA_000404065.3 Pinus taeda | reverse complement strand
ATGTCTTCAGTCTTCATTCTGATTTGATGATATCCTGAATGAAGATCCAACTTGGTGAAGTAAATTGATCCATGCAATTTCATCCAGTAATTCATCAATGACAGGGATGGGGAACTTATCTTTAATAGTGAGCTTGTTGAGCTCCCTATAATCCGGACACATGCGCCATGAACCATCCTTCTTGTGCACCAATACTACTGGAGCAGAGAAAGAACTTTGACTAGGTTGAATTATACCAACCTCTAGCATTTCTGCAACCATACGTTCAATTTCAATCTTTTGGACATAGGGATATCTGTACGGCCTGATGTTTGGAGGAACACTTCCTGGAATCAGATGAATATCATTATCATGATCACGAATAGGTGGAAAATCTTTGGGAGTCTCAAATATCTTGGAATGATTGTCCAAAACTTTTTGGAGATCTGGAGAAATAGATGATTTCGATGTGGAAACATCTAGCGAACATAATTGTGCAATAACACCACTTTGTTCCTTTTTTAGAAGCTTTGTCATACCGTTAGAGTTGATTATCTTTCCTAGTTTCCCTGCATACCCCTTAATTCAACTTCCTTTCCTTCCGCAGAAAAATTCATGAAAAGTTGCTGAAAATTAAAAGCTATTGTACCCAAGGATTGTATCCATTGGACTCCTAGTACAACATCAGCGCCTCCCATTGGAATGGAAAGCATTGGGTTAGTCAATACATACTCCCATGGACAGCTTGATATTATGGCACTTTCTAGAGCAATTTATTGTTCCTCCATTTGCAACCATCACTTAACACTCTTGTGTTGGATATAGGAAGCAATGCAATTCTTTTGCTACCTTACAATGAATAAAATTGTGGGTACTTCCTGAATCAATAAACACTATTACCTTTTTCTTCTTGATTTGTCCTTCTATCTTGATGGTTTGAGGAGTGGTCATTCCCGCCAATGCATTACAAGATATGGTCGGATTCATTTGTTCTTCATCTAGGCTTTGTTCCTAGAGTATATCCTCTTCTTTTGACCTTTCTTGCTCCTTTCTTCTTCCTCTTCACAATCTATGTAGAATAATTTCTTCTCAGCACACTTATGACCTTTAGTGTATTTGCTATCACAACTGTAACAAAGCCCTTTTGCTCTTTTTTCTTCCAATTGTTGTGGTGTCAGCCTTATAGGTTGTTAAAGACTAGGGGCAACAACACTTCCATATTTATATTTGTGAGTAGTATGCTTCCTGGTTGCCATAATTTTGCTTTCCATTTTTCTTACTAACCTAAATGCCTTCTCTAATGAATCAGGTTCCCAAAGGCGAACATCATGTTGGATATTATCCTTTAAATTCCCTATGAACACATCAATCCTATGCTCCTCTTGAATATTTTTCACCCTTATGTTCAATTTTTGGAACTCCTCAATGTGCTCCATTATTGAACCCTTTTGTTTGAGACTTATCAATTGGCTAAAAAAAGTGTTGCTTTTTGTATCCTCATAATGTGCTGTCAATTCTTACGTAAAAATAGCCCAAGTGATAATTTGTTTACGAGAGCAAAGCAATTGATACCATACAAACTGATTTGGTTCCAAATATAAAGTGAAATACGTACCTTTTGTGTGTTTTGCACATTATTGAGATCGAAAAATTGCTCCATTTGTAATATCCATGTTGCGGGATCTTTGCCATCAAACTTCCTCATATCGATTTTTGGAGTATGGTGAGTCTTCGATCCAACATTAGAGTCTATGAAATCATGATTAACATTTCTTTTGTTCGCATCATGAGTTTCCTTTACTACCCTTTCACCATTAGTAAGTATTTATTGTAGAAAATTTGTCGAATCTATCTTCAAATCTGCCATGCTTGTCTTCAAATCTATCTTCAAATCTACCATGCTTGTCTTCAAATCTATCTTCAAATATATCTTCAAATCATCCATCTTAGCTTCCACACCATTCATCTTAACTTCCACGCCCTTTATCTTAGATTCCACTCCACTTGTCTTGGCTTCTGTTAGCTTTTGTGAGAGTGACATTTGTTGCACTTGGTCTTGTAATTTTGATATATCATGTCGCATTTCTTCCTCTTCTTCATGAGTCATGCTAGAGCTTTATGGTTGCTTACTAGGTGTTTGCATTTTCTTTCCTCGGGGAATCAATTACCGATAATAATGTTCTACTATTCCCTTTGAATTCCTTCAAAATAATTTTTCAAACCGAGCTTAAGCAAAAATTTAAAAATATCTACACACCATTTTCCACTTTGTATGAGCTCGATATTGCCTCTGATGTATCTCTGTAATTTTGGATCATCTAGTTCTTAAATTGTGACCTATAGTAGCCCTCTGTGTCCTCTTTCCAATGCCTCCAGTCTGATCCAAATTGGATTCTCCAAGGAAGAGATATGCCAAATCTCCCACAGTGACCTGATTATAGACTCGTTCAGTAGAGTAAATTTGTATGACATGCCACGTGTCTTTGTTTCGACCTTTGGCTTTGAAAAATATATACAAGAAACTACAGTCCGTCCTCTTTCTGTACCTTCTTAGGAAATTTCAATTTGATGCTCAAAGAGAAAGTTATGATGATTTTCCCCAGGTCACCTGTTTGGAATGTAATTCAAGAGTCTGCAAAAAGACCAACTTCTTCAGATCATATCTCCGCAAATATAGCGCGAAAAACTCTGAAATTAGGACCCGAGGTTTAGTGCAATTTCGTCTCAAATGGGTTTTTTTTTTCACTTCTGAAACGTCGCAAAAAAAAAGGTTATAGCGAAAATGCCATGATGACCTATTTGGAGTAGCGAAATCCTAGAATCCAAAGCTCTGATACCAAATGTTATGAAACCAACTCACAAAAGATAGAAAACATAGATCAACGCCTTAGAATTTAGCCTCTTTGAGGGGGCAACCTCCTTTACGTTACACAAATTAACAAGTCTTTGATGATTCAAATGACAAAATATCCTTTCTATATATAGGAGTCTAAGGAGTCACAATATAACCCAACTGACCTAACAATAATAATATAAAGGCACAAAAATAACAATAGAGAGATTTTATGGGGCACAGTAATAACAATATGGGGACAACAGGGGCACAACAATATTAATAAGAGATACAACTACAATAGTAATGGGGTAATCACTAGTATTATAGGGACCTAACATATTTATAATAGAAAAAATAAAATAAATATTTATAATATAAAATAAAATGTATAACTTATTTCACAACCAAAATATTTTACAACAATATGACAAGATTATTAATCGTGGATATTCACCCCCACATTACGATATATATTATTAACTTGTAAAGAATAGCCTTTGTTACAATACCATGGATTATCAATACCACAGGCTCAAAAAACATAAATTATTTCACAGTCAAATATTTTATAACAATATGACAAGATTGTTAACCATGGATATTCACCCTCACTTTACCATGGATATTAACTTGTAAATCTGCTTTGTTACAATACCATGGGCCAATACCATGGCTTATTAACGCCACATGTCAAAAAACCATAACTTATTTCATAGTAAAAATATTTTATTTTAATTCAATTTTACAACATTTTTTTAATTGAATCTAAAAGGGGAAATGTTACAATTTGAGATATATATACATCCTCTATGGTCACGACTACTAAAAATATTCCCATATAAATTAATTAGGGTTTTAATAAAATTAAGCTAAGATGGATCTATGATCCATCTTAGCTAAGGATCCAAGGGATGAGAGCAAGAAAATTGACTAATTATAATAGATTAAATATAATGCATGATTTTTTCATTATTTTATTTTCTTTGACATGATTGATCCAAAATATAGGTTTAATATTTAACAACCAATACCATGGCTTATCAATACTACAAGTCCAAAAACCATAACTTATTTCACAACTAAAATATTTTACAATAATATGACAAGATTTTGAAGTGTGCATATTCACCCCCCACATTACGGTAGATATTATTAACTTGTAAAAAATAGCCTTTGTTACAATACCATGGGTCAATACCATGGATTATCAATACCACATGCCAAAAAACATAAATTTATTTCACAATCAATAATTTTATAACAATACCACATGCCCAAAAAACATAAATTTATTTCACAATCAAATATTTTATAACAATATGACAAAATTGTTAACCATGGATATATATATATATATATTATATATATATATATAATATATATATATATATTATATATATATTATCAAGTAAGAGTAGAGCCTTCCATTAATCGAGAAAAACATACATAAAGTACACGTCTTTACCGTAGTAAAGAGAAGCAACACCACTAAGAAAACTCAACAACAGTTGGGTTTACCTTCAGTCTCACGCAAAACAATAAAAAATAGACCTTTAGTCTCACTTTCTAAAGTTAAAAGCTATCGTTCAGAAAATCCTTACACTCCACCTTTAGGTAATCCTACAAAAGGACGATTGAAAGAGAACATCAATGCATTGACACCATCAAACAACCCTATGCATTTGCCCCGTCGGTCAAAACATTGCAGTGACACCGACAGACAAAGCATCAAAGCATCGATCAAAGTATCGAAGAACTCGCTGTTCTTATAACATCGCTTTGGAAAATAGGCGCATCATAAAATGGCTAACCATATCCGAAAACCAAATTTAAGTGAAACTAGAAAGTAGCGGGTCCACCGGGCTTCTTATCCCTCGTGCATCTTAGACCCGATGACCCTTAGATGACCAAGGCCAGCAGATCCGATGGCCCCCAATATTGCCTTAATCTTCCATTCTATTTGTACCTTGATAACTGTGTGATCCATCCCTCGTAGATTCGGCGGTTATCAGCAATTTCGGGCTGGCAACTAGCATGTTCTTTATTTATTTTTTTGGACCTGATGAAATTTGTAAGCTGCCAATCTATTCTGGGTCCGCTTGAGGACATAAATTTTGAGCTGTTTTTCCGCCTGAAATCCATAGGATGAAGAGTTCTGAGTTAGCTTCGGTATGCAACTTTCCAACTAGCTTTCTATTTAACAAGTGTTCCTTCCCTGTGATTGGTCCATTATCTATGGCTTCCATTGGTCTATTTTCTGCTTCTTTCTCATGTTTTGATAGTTCTCCCTGTCTTCAACCGCCTATTTATGACAGTCAACCCTCAAGTTCCCTGAGGGTGTCGAAGCCCAATCATATCTATTGCTACTTCTTGAGCAGAGCACTCCTTCATTTGCCAGCCGATCCGCCAGCCTGTTAGTTGTTCTTCGTACATGAGCAAAGTTGATTGTTCTCAGGGCTCTCAGGTGGGAGTGAAAACGTTGATAGACTTGCAATAGGCGCCAATGGTTTGACACTTTTTCTGGAGCTGTGTTGTTGCATATCTTCTTGACCGAATTGATTACCAATTCAGAGTCTGCTTCAATGATGGCATTGTGTAAATTGGATTCAATCAGGATTTCTAGGCATTGCTCTAAGGCCATGAGTTCTGCCATATTGTTTATGGCATTCCCCAAATGACTATGAAAGATTACTTTTATGTCTCCCTGCTCATCTCTTATAACTCCGCCATAACCTGCCCTCCCAGGGTTTCCTTTAGAGGCTCCATCTATATTGAATTTCAAAAATCCTTAAGGGGGAGGTTGCTAGAAGTCCTTACCGGTTGTTGTCTTACTTACGCTCTTGCTTATGCCCTGGGGGATGAGCGAAAGTAGACCTAAATGCTTTAGAATGTGAGCACCCTGGTCCAGAGACTGGTTCTCAAGAGGTTTCCTTAGAAGGGTACCCACAGTTTCTTTGAGCTATCTTAAGATCTGTGCAATGATGTTCTGGGTTGAGCCAGTTTTGTTCTTGAAGATCCTGTTGTTGTACTCTTTCCAGACATCCCATATTAAAAAGCATGGAACCAAAGTCCAAGCTTTGTTGATTAGTTCATTTTCTGAGAAGTCTTTCCTCCAATTCTTCAAAGTGCTCGTGATGTTGAAATTGTCCCTATCAGTTTGCCTGAAGGTTGAAGCCACCCAATTCCACAAGGTAGAGGTGAATGGGAAGAGGTTGAGTAGGTGTTCCATCATTTCTTCTTGTAGACCACATAACTGGCATCTAGATGGGCCTACTAAACCTCTTTTCTGAAGATTTTCCTAGGTCAATTTTTTTTTTATGTTGCACCAACCACATGAACAGCTTGATTTTCATCCAGTGTGGGTTTTGCCATAGGTCCTTCCATACCTTATCAGGATTTGGGAAGTCAAGCCTTAGGAAAATTCTCTTGGCTTCTTTGAGGTTGAAGTTGCCTTCTATGTTTCTACCCCATCTCAGCTAGTCAGCCGAAGTTGATGTCAAAATCTTTCTCTATTCCAAGACCTCCGCAAGAGATTCTGCCTGGGCCTTAAGAGGGGTCTCATCACTATATACCAGTTTCTTCCATATTCTCCATTTACCCTTGTTCTTTGCCTAATCCCAGAAGTCACTTACCTTGATTAAACCTTTACTGTCAGTGTCATTTTTGAGATTGGCTAGTTCTTCTTTGAACAGGTTAGGTTCTTGCTGCCAGTTTTCCTCCCAAAACCGTGCTAGATTTCCATCTCTTATCTCCCAAAAACTATGTTGCTCAACAATGGCTCTGTTCTCCCAAGCATTATTCCAAATGTGGGAGCCCTTGATGTGCCTAGACATTCGAATGTGATCCCTTTCCTACCAATTATTTGCATATTTCTGTTTCTAGATCTTTGCCCAAGGGGTTACCGATTCCTTTAGCCATCTCCAACAGAATTTTGTCCCCAAAACTTTGCTTAGGGTTTTAAGGTCAAGAAGATCCAAACCACCCTGGATCTTGGGTTCACGGAGCTTATCCCAAGCTACTAAAGCCCATTTCATTTTCTCTTCCCCTTTGCCCCAAAGAAAATCTCTTTGAATATTCCTGATGTGTTGCATAACTCCTTTAGGAGCAGGAAAAGCTGAAAAAATGAAGATGGGAATAATTTGCAAGACAACCTTTATAAGCACAAGCCATCTTGCTAAATTCAAAGACCTGCATGTCCATTTCCATATCTTATCCTGAATTTTATTAGTTACTCGCTCCCACACTTCTTTACTTAAAGGTTTGTCTGTAAGAGGTATTCATAGATACTTGGAAGGTAGCTGCTCCCTTTGAAAGCCAAGAATTCTGGTGAGGTTTCTCTAAATTGCAATGTTAGTATTAAAAATGAAAACCTTTGATTTGTTAAGGCTTACCTTTGTACCAGCAGCCATAGCAAAGTCATTCAGGATTTGTTTAAAAGCTTTAGCTTCCTTGACAGTGGGTGTATCCTACAACATAGTGTCATCCACAAATTGTTAGTGAGTCAAAGCATCCCCATTCAGAGTAAGTTTAAGACCCTGGATTCTTCCTTCTGCTTTGGATGTTTTAATTGCTTTGCCTAGTCCTTCCATCATGAGTATAAAGAGGAAGGGAGAGAGCGGGTCTCCTTGTCTGAGGCCTCTCAAAGGCCTAAAGGTTTTGGAGGGAGAGCCATTAAGCAGGATTGAAAAACTGGCTGTGGTAACAAGGGCCATTACCCATTTTATCCAATTGTGGTCGAAGTCATAGGCTTCTACTACTGCCCTGATATATGACCAAATTATCTTATCATAGGCTTTTGCTAGGTCCAAATGTATGATCATACTCGCCTTCTCATTTCTCTTTAGTGAGTGAACCACCTCGTGAGCTTGAATGATGTTATCTAGAATTTGCCTTCCTTCCACATAACCAGTTTGCTCCTCAGATACAAGAGTTGGAAGAAGGGGCTTGATTTTGGTAGCAATTATTTTGGAAATGATTTTGTACACCACATTGCATAAAGATATGGGTCTGAATCTATTGGGTGTCATGGATTTTTCCTGCTTTGGAATCAAAGCTATGAAAGAGGCATTAAGCGCCCTTAACACTGTTTTGGATCTCCTCGAGTCCTCCACAACATCAAGAATATCTTGTTTGACTATTTCCCAACAAGCTTTGAAAAAGTCCACATTGAACACATTCGGGCTGGGAGCTTTCCCGTTTTGCATCTCATTGATGACTGCCCTAACTTCCTCTTCAATCACTAGCCTATTAAGATTGTAATTGTCTTCCCTGGTTACAAGCTTTGGAATGTGATTTGTGAAGTTCTTGATAAATTGAGATCTATCTAAGAGAGGCTCCTCTACTATGCTATGGAAATGTTGAACCAGAGCAAATTCCATTTCTTTGTTTGTGCTAAGCTCTTTTCCTTGAGTATTTCTAAGTTTTGAAATCCTGTTATGAGACCTATGATCCAAGGTTGATTTGTGAAAAAACTTTGTATTTCTTTCCCCTTCTTTGATCCATTGCACTCTCGACTTCTGTCTCCAGAAGATCTCCTCTTGCTGGCATCTATCTTCCCATTCCTTCTGAAGAGAGTCAGCTTGAATTTTCCTTTCCTCGATAAAGCCATCTGTGATAATGATTTGATTGATTCCTTGGAGTTTATGTTCAACTTCTCTTTTGGCTTTGAAGATATTGCCAAACTCATTTTTGTTCAAATCTTTAAGCCTGAGTTTAATGTGTTTCAGTATTTGTTGTAGTATGACCATATTAGTTCCTTGAACGTGCATATCTTCCATCCACCATTTGTCAATATCACTGATAAAGTCAGGGTGAGTGAGCCAAAAATTTTCAAACCTGAAAGGTCTGTTTCTCGAAGTACCTATAAAAGATGCTTCAAGTTGGACAAGCCAGTGATCCGAGCCTCCATAAGGAGGGATTGAAGCTAACAAGTTAGGGCCCGTGAGAAGGAGGTTATCTGAGAATAAGAATTTGTCTAGTTTGGAGGCAAATTGAGAAGCCCCTCCCCTCTTATTGTTCCAGATGAAAATCCCATTATTTATTTCCGTGTCCACTAGCCTCATGTTGTTTAGGAACATTTGGAAGGCAAAAGTGTCTCTGCCTAGAGTTCTGGTCTGACATTTTTTTTTATGAGAGATGTAATCATATTAAAGTCCCCTCCCAGAATCCATGGCATAACAAGATGTCTCTCTCTCTCTCAGCTCCTCCAGTGAGGTGAGAATCTTGAGCTTGTCTTCAAGTTTTTGAGGACCATAGATATTTGTGATCATATAGAGTTCCTTATCACCCAAAGGTTAGATCACCAACGAAAGGTAGTTCCTGGATGTCTAGGATTCCAAGTTTCTAGGGATTCCAAAGTGTGAGAATCCCTCTTGTTGTGTTGTCTGCTTTAACTTCAAGATACTCGTACTTGATGAGCCATTTGTTGTGTATCTCTCTAATTTTATCTATTGAACATTTTGTTTCCT
Source organism: Pinus taeda (assembly GCA_000404065.3). Classification (NCBI taxonomy): domain Eukaryota; kingdom Viridiplantae; phylum Streptophyta; class Pinopsida; order Pinales; family Pinaceae; genus Pinus; species Pinus taeda. The sequence continues at coordinate 15,565 of APFE031357201.1, read as the reverse complement.
GGATAAACACCATATCTGGTTTTTCTTCTTTTATTCTATTGCTGAGATTTCTTTGTTTCCTTTTACTCCCTAGATCCCTAATGTTCCAGGTCATGAGCTTCATTAAGAAAGATTTGTAAATGAGTAACTGGTAAGATCTCTCATCTTACCTGAGTTAATCATGAGTTTCCCACACTCTGTCAGCAACTCATTCTATCTTTTCCTTCCTATTTTCCTGCCTGGGTTCTTGGAAGAGTGTCATGATGTTTCCTCCATCGTTTTTACCCCTCTATTTTCCTGGATATCATGGTTTCTTTTGACTCCAGAACCCTTTTCTTGAGATCTCCAGAGGTATAGCTGTTGTACTCTGTTAAATTCCTCTTGTAGTAGAGAATCAACTCCTTTGGTAGTTCCCTGTTCCAGGAACTTTTCTAGATCTAGATTCTCCCTGTTAAGAATCTCCTGCAGTTCCTGTTCCTCTGTTTAAACCTCACTTGGGGTCATCTCATGGTCTCTGTCAAGGTCCCTTCTGCTTGGCAGATCCTCCTTTAGTTTGTTGTTCTCAGGTATATCCTCCATACTAGTATCTTTTTCCTTCTCTGTAGGATTATCTTTCAGTTCCTGGTTTGTCTCATTGTTCTCGCCTTCTTCTTCTAAAATCTTGAAACTTTTATGACTCAGTTTCTTATCCTCGTGAGTTTTCTTTTGATACTTTTTTCCTCCTTTCCCTTTACCTCCCACCTTGGTAAAGAATTTTGGATCTTTGCTTGTGTTGGCTTTCATATTGTCCTCTAGTTTTCTTAATGGACAGTCTCTGTAGAGGTGCCCATGTTCATGGAATTTACAACATCTGAATGGTATATGTTCATAGTCCACTGTCTGCACCCATTCTTCATCATATACTTCTAGAATGATTTTGTCTAGAAGTGCTCCAGATAGGTCCATTTCTACACATATTCGGGCGAAGGAGGTGTATTTTCCTCACAGGGTTGTATCTGATATTTTTATAAAATGTCCTAATTTATTGCCTATAGCTTTTAGAGATTCAGGTAGCCAATAATCTAAAGGTAGGGAATAAAGTCTTATCCATACCGGTACTGAAGTGAATGTTTCTCGTTCTGGGACAAAATTCATCACCCATGGTCGCATGTAGAGGCCTGCAACAACGTAAAAATAGGGTCCTCCTTTGAACACTTTGTCTTTGTCCTCTAAGCTCGTGAACACCACTGTGAAGAAACCCTTGGACCCAAGGTGAAGGGTTATTTCCCCCTTCGGTTTCCAGTGGTTTCTTATCCATGCGTGCAAAGCTTTCTCTGTTGGCCATATTCCCATAAAATTGCATATAACTGCATACGTCGCCGTGTGCTCCTTGTGCACCTGTAGCATTGGATCACTTAAAACAACCCGGGGTGTAATGGTTGACCTGGGTTTACAGAGTCCTGACACACTGTTGTGCACAACTTTTTGACTGCCTCCTCCTGTCCTCTTCTTCCTTCTGACTTCCTCATGATTCTCTTCCTGTTCCTGGGCATTGATGTTTTCCAGTTTTTCTGTGCTATTACCCTCAGTTTCTGCCTCCATTGGTTTCTTGAAGCCATTCAAACCAATGTCCTTGCTTTTATTCGTAGCTACATGACTATAGGAGGGAATGGAACTCCCTCCTCCATTACCAGTGGTAATATTCTATCACAAACCCTGGTTCAGCTTGCTTTGTCGCTCCCGCTCCTTGCTCCAATGAAAAAATGCAGAATTTAATCTCCATCGTTAACCATGGATATTCAACCTCACTTTACCATGGATATTAACTTGTAAATCCGCTTTGTTACAATACCATGGGCCAATACCATGGCTTATCAATACCACATGCCAAAAAACCATAACTTATTTCATAGTAAAATATTTTATTTTAATTTAATTTTACAACATTTTTTTAATTGAATCTAAAAGGGAAAATGTTACAATTTGAGATATATCTAAACCCTCTATCCTCAAAACTACTAAAAATATTCCCATAGAAATTAAATTAAGGTTTTAATAAAATTACGCTAAGATGGATCTATGCCAGTTCTTTATATATATATAAAGAATTGACATCGATCCATCATAGCTAGGATCCAAGGGATGAGAACAAACAAATTGACTATTTATAATATATTAAATACAGTGCATGATTTTTTAAAGCTTTTCATTATTTTATTTTCTTTGACATGATTGATCCAAAATATAGGTTTAATATTTTACAACCAATTAAGTTTTTCTAATTTAGATAATTTCTTAAACACTATACAATGTGATCAAATTTAAGGGAGATTTGGAGAGGGGGTGGAGAGAGGGAGCGAGATGGTGAAAAAGTTGGAGGATAAAGAGAGAGAAAGAGAGAGTGATGGGGGGGTGAGAGAGGAAGGTGGGAGAGAGGAAGCGAGAGGACGGAAGAGAGAGGAGAGAGAGAGATATGGAGTTGGAGTGGGAGGGAGAGGGAGGAAAGAACAAAGACATATAGAGATAGAGGCGGAGAGAGACAGGAATGAGAAGGGAGAGATGGAGAGAGAGTGAGGGAGAGAGAAGAGGAGGGAAGATAAAGAAGAGGAGAGGATAAAGATAGGGAGGGGAGGTGAAGGGAGACAGATGGAGACATATAGATGGATAAGGACAGGGGGGGAGATAGTGATAGAGTTGGACAGAAGAGAGAGGGAGATAGGGGGAGTGATTTGGGGGGAAAAGATAGAGGGAGGTGGGAGATAATGGATAGAGAGGAAGGAAGATAGAGATGAAGAGGGAGATGGAATTGGAGGGGGTAGGAGAGGGAGGGAACAATAAAATCATAGAGGGAGAAAGGTGGAGAGAGAGAGAGAGGGTGACAAGGGAGTCATGGAGAGAGAGTGAGGGAGAGAGGAGAGCGGGAGGGAATAGAGAGAAGGATATAGATAGAGAGGGAGAGAAGGGGAAGAGAGAGATAAACAGAGAAGGGGAAGAGAGGGAGAGAGAGTGTGTGTATGTTTGGGGGGTGAGATAAAGAGAGGGAATAACAAAGAGACACAAATACAAATATAGATATTATATAGTATTATATAACCAACCTAGATCCATATTAACCCTATAACTATCAAGTGCCAAGAGGGATCCAATCTCTCGAGGTGAAAAAATTTCCTCAAGTTTTGCACTAGAAAAAAGTTTGCACCCCGAGAGATTGGATCCCTCTCAGCGCTTGATAGTTCCGGGGTTAAGATGGATCTAGGTCGGTTAATATGAAATTAAAGTAGTTTTTATTTGATATTATAGTCTTAAAAAATAAAATTTTCCTCTAAATTAATTTCGAATTAGAACTAGATCCAATTAGATTTAATGAATAGATTTTTAAAAAATA
>APFE031357200.1:0-105844 GCA_000404065.3 Pinus taeda | reverse complement strand
AACACATATACACAGAGATTTTCCCTTGGATCCCAAAACCGGGACTACCAGCTTGATTTTTCATTATGTTCCTTTCAAAGTTACAATACATATTTATACATGCCGAAGCATGCAATACCATGGAAAACCTTCGCGTCCAAAACCATGTGCAAAAATTATGCACAAAACCATAGGTAGGTTCACCCAACCTAATATAGGGTCCAATAAACAAAATTTTATGGGGCGCTGCCCCAGACCCCATAGCGGGTGGTTACCTGCACCCCTCAAACCCCCTGTGACCCCCACGCTACGCAATCGGCACAATGAAGGGGGGGCTCCTCCCTGATGCAGGAGCATCTACCTGACGGGTCATCATGATAGAAGGGTGTTTGGTCTCTGAGAGGACTGAGAAGGACATTGCTAAGTTAACACTGTAGTTGTTTATTTTTATTTTATGTTGTGTTGTTTTAATTTGGTAAAAGAAAATATTTAGGAAGGTAGAGGATTAATTATTCAAACTGTTGCAAATAATTAATTCTTTTCATGCTAATTTTTACAAGATTGTAACGGAGGACAATAAACAGTTTTTGGAACTAAAACGAAAATGTGTAACCAATAGAATGTAACCAACAGTAGTTAGGAGAAAACAATTCTAGACAATTATTGAAAAGGAACATAATACAATTATAATGGTTCAAATTTTTTCGGAGAGGGGGTGAAAATGTTAATAAAATATCTCTGAGCACACATACATTTTTTTTCCAATATCCTGTCACTGTCTATCTATCTATCATTCTGTTCAATTTCCAGAAACAGTGAAAGTCTATTCTCTGTTTTTTTCCACAAGCATGTACACACATATGTGTTTCTAGTTGCATTGATTCAAGAAGGCCTACGAATCTAAACGAGTTTGCAGACATAATCAAAGAACACATTGCAGAAACAAGGGCATATAGTGCCTAAAACTATCAAACATACAAGCACAGAGGAATCCTCGTCGAGTTTACATAATTCAAGCATCAAAGTAAAGATAAGACGCAAGTATTTTTGAACATCAAGTCAAACAAATCATACAGGTATGCTTGAAGAGTAAACCCTCTTGTTTCATTACAAAATAAGCACAAGCGTCTTTGTTCAAATACATACATTCACAAAAATCACTGTTAAATTATATACATAGTCCATATAGTAACACTGTAGAAGGTTCAATGGAGAACCCTAACATACGGGTTTAGAAACCCTATCCATAAACCACATCCTATAGAAATTACAAGAAGAACAGTGCAAATCTAATGACCTACGACCACCTATTGTTGGCGGTTTCAAAAACACTACAATAAACCACTGTAAACCTAGCTTCAGATGAACAGAGCACAGGTGAAATGGAAAATAGGGAACGACCCTACCTGGGTCTAGCCAGAGCATCGAGGAGCCGAAGTCCAAAACCCTCTAGGATGAGCATACCTGCAACGACAAACAACAAACGAGTTTTGTGAGAAAAATGTGACAGATAACGAGGAGACCGAAAGGAAATAATGAGACAGAGGTTCGAGTTTACCTTGCAGAGATAGGACGTAGTCATTGCAGTCACCTAGGGTCACTCTGCTCATGAAGGAGAAAATATGTCAGTTTAACACCATGAAGAGAGGAAAATATTGATAGCACAGAACATAAATCTTACCTTGCCATTGCGGAAGATGCTGAAGCCGAGACCCTACGACCGCAACCTGTTCACAAAACTGAGCTATACAACCAGAGACTCAACAACCATTGCATAGAAGGATTCAAGACCTAAAAGGAGTCGCACAACCCAACAAATAACGAACATTGACATTGTACACAGAGAAAACTCAAAGTCCAACAAGAAAACTAAAGATTCATAACTCAAAAGAAAGATTAATTGTAGACAGAGCAACAACAACAGAATAACCAAGTTCAAAACAAGGGTTCATTAGTAGATGGAGGAGCCGACAAGTTTTCCAGGTCTAGAGTCGAGCCAGAGTACCAGAGTAGCATAAATTTACAAAGAGAAAACCATGCAGCATAACCACATTACAGAGCTCTCAACCCTCAACAGTTCACATGCAAAAATGACCGGGAGAGAGGGTTTGAGACCCTCATACCAAGGCGGGGTTGAAAATCCCAAGGGGTGGAAAATTTTCCATCATTCATGAACGCAGATACCAATCATAAGTGCGGACCCCAAATCAACTTTAAAATCATTACAATCAATTATCAAATGAGCCAACATCATATGTAATCCAATTTCCCATCATTAAATTCATTCATAATCGTAGTATTAACATTGGTTAATGTGACATGGGTGGGTTGGACCCATCGCTCCCCCCCTTTAACCCCTCAGTTATCTACATGGGCTTGTTGTGGAAAGAATATAACACAACCCAACACACCTTCCGCCATACTTTTCCCCATTGTTGGACGCATATGACATTGTAGAACAACTCACACCAACTAACGTAAAACCAGACTGCATGGAACATGACACAAATGATTGGATCATGGAAACACAGATCAAGAACACTCACCAGCAAAAGATCCATATGTATTGGGTTGTCAAATCTGGCCAACTCCTACACTAAGGGAAGTGGCTCATGAGGGACACATTTCAACAGAAGTTTCCCTATCTCATGGAGAAACGCAACGCAATGGGGACCATTTATTCCTAAGGGGGTAGGATTGATCCAGGTGGATATTGGTGGCCACTTGCCTATTCCACTTGGGCCCCCAAAACTATCTCTTTCAGTTTTTTCGTTTCCTTAATTGTAGCACAGTTTACTATTTTTGGCAATTTTTCGGTTCTTAAACTTTTGGAGTTTTTTGAGGCCTAAAATGGCATTTTTAAGGAAAACAGAGAGCCAAAAAGAGTGCTACGAAAGGATGCAAATTCTTTTGTAGCTTCCTCTTTAAGATATTTGAAACAAGGTATTATGATACCCAAACGAAGGTCGTATGCCAAAGTTACGACCTCGAGAAATTGAGGTACCAATTTACCTAAACAGGTCCCATAGTTTTGGCGCTTCATCTCCTAGTGTTAGGTTTTTTTTACATTTAGGGTTTTCCATTATTTATTAATAATAAATAGGCCTTTTAGCCTCATTGTAAAACAGTTCAGAGGCATGTTTCAACCACATCTCTTCTCGGAGATAAGCTACCATCACCTGAGCTAGTTGATTTCCATTATGTTTGTAAGAATATTTTAGTATTCTAATATTAATGAAATGAAGTGTTATTTATGATGCATTTCTAGATGTTTGGTTATATCTGTAATTTGTTGAGTTCTTGTTTACGTTTGGATCATTTCCATATCTGAAGATGAGAAGAAAACATTTCATAGGTTTATTAGTGGGTCACCTCTATCATTCAAAGATTGAATTAAGATCCATGAGCCTCAGAAATTCAATGACGTAATTTTATCCAAGAAATACATGACGAATCTTGCCTAATTCAATTATCCATGGGAACAAAGAATAGTGTTGAATATTGGGTGAAGACTTTCCTAATTGAATTAAATTGGATGTCGACAATGGCGAACCTCAATGTGCTACCATTAGCTGCATACAACATGTTATTGGGCATGTATTAGATGTATGCACATAGAACTGAAGTTTATTATTTTGAAAAATAAATGGAGTGCCTAGATGAGCATGGAGAAATAAGGATATTGTAATGGAACTGAAAACCTACCTCGATGAGGCTAATCATAGCCATGTGAGCTAAGATAAATAAATAGAAAGACAGTGAATTATTTATTGTGCATGTTTCCAATGATTAAAAAGCCACTAGCAACACTTAAGGAGAGGAAACTGAATTACTTAAGCTATATCTAATGTTGAAGAATTATGTAGATGTATTTCCAATAGAAGTTCCAGGATTACCTCCTCATAGAGAGGCAAACTTTTTGATTGAGTTAATTCCTAGATAAACACCAACATACAAAGAACCATATAGGATGAGTACACCTATGTTGGTTGAGGTGAAATTACAACTTAAAAAAATGTTGGATAAAGGATATATGAGGCCAAGCATATCTCTATGGGGAGAAACTATGCTATTTGTGAAGAAAAATGATGGAACACTCCAATTATGCATTGACTACAGACAATTAAATAAGTCAACTATAAAAATCAAGTAGATGTTTCCATAGTTTGATGATTTATTTGATCAGTCGAGGGGAACATCAGACTTCTCCAAGATCAATTTGAGGTCAAATTGTCATCAAGTGCACATCAAGGAAGAAGACATCCATAAGACTACATTTAGGAAAAGATACAAGCATTATGAATGTGTGGTGGTACTCTTTGGACTTAATAATGCCTCTGCCATTTTCATGTGTTGAATGAATAGTGTGGTGTGTTCTTATTTGGAAAAAAATGTGATTGCCTTTGTCGACAACATATTGTTATATTCAAAGATTAAAGAGAAGCATGAAAAGAACTTAGTTGCAGTGCTACAAATATTGAGAGAACATAATATTTATGTAAAGCTTAGTAATTTTGAATTATTATAGTCATAGATACATTATTTAGATCACATTATTTCCAAGGATGAGATATCAGTTGATCTAGAAAATATACATTATTGAATTCTTCCAATCATATATACATTATTTAGGCCACATTGTTCCAAGGAGGGGATATCAGTTGATCCAAAAAAGATCGAGGTTATCATGGAATGGCCAACACCGAAAAAAATGAATGAGATAATATCATTCATGGGGTTGGTAGGATATTATAGGAGGTTCATCAAAAACTTCTCCAAGATAGGCTATCCTATCACATCTTTGTAGAGGAAAGGAAAGAAATTTGAGTTGAAAATTGAATGTGTGACAAGCTTTGAGAAGTTGAGGAAGTTGTTCACTAATGCACTAGTGTTGAGGATTGCAGATCCAGATAAGCATTTTGTGGTTTGTATAAATGCTTGCAAAGAGGGGCTCGGTGGAGTCTTCATGCAAGAGGGACAAGTAGTTTTCTACTAGTCATGGAAGTTAAATGAACATGAGGAAAACTATGTGACTCATGATTTGGAGTTAGTTTCCATTCACCATGCACTGAAGGTGTGGAGGAATTACCTCCTCAGCAGAAAATTCACAGTCATGACAGACCATTGTTGGGTCAGTTAATTTCTCTAAAGAATGAACTAACTACCACACATTAAATTATCAACTTGACGATTTGACTGGTGATTTGAATATTGTATGCAAAATATATACAATAGATGGTTCTAAAAATAATGCTAACTAATTCTTTAACAACCAACAAATTAACTAGAACAAAATAATCAATTCCTAATTTGAAGTATGCATTTAGAAGACCTATCTTTTAGGCAAACCGTATTCCCTAAAAAACACTCAAACTAATTGAATTTTGATCACTTATAAACAATAAACACCAAGAAGATATATAAAATGTTAAGCTTATACTTAGGAAACAACAATTGAAAAATTAAAGGAACAATGCTAGAAAATCATACTCATGAAACATGAAAGAAGAAATAACAAGAGGAAAAGACAAACTAGTGTTAAAGCACCAACAATTAAGAGATAAAATCTACGAAACAATAATAAAGAAACAAAAATTATAAATCAACTTCTAAAGGAAAAATATATGAAAACCAATATTACGACTATCAATATTATCTTTACTCAAAGGAGACACATGATTTAAAACTAATCTGACAGATAAATAATCAATGAAAGAAGATAAAATGCAAACTTAAGGATACAAATGAAGATCACCTCATCTAGGAGTTGACCCGAACGACTAGAGTGAGACTGCCTTGTATAAAATATCATAGCAATAGATTAATTGTCAACAATAAAAACTTTCAATTATATTATGATAATTATTACAGTCAACACTTTTTAGAAAGTCTATCAGATAGATAAAATATTTACAAAAAACTCATTTCTAGGACACAAGCCCTTTGTCTTTATACTACAATTGAGGGAGATAAAATGCTAAATATTTTAATCAAAGAGTGATCCTGAGAATCAGGAGATTCTAAGGATACTCATTTTTTGTTACAAATAGTCTTAATATCACCTCGACAAGAAATTCAAGGGAGTTGTACCTAACAAATTTACTTAGATAAGTGTCAACCTTTCTTGATCTGCCATGACTGCATGGAGGCAATATCACACTATCCTGATTTTACCACAGAGAGTCTGGAAATAGAATCAAGTACAGGCTGCCCCTGATATGTCACAAAATCCATATTGGTAATGAAAATAAACCATGAATAACTAGCACTTTTGTAATCAAAATAACACATCTAGAAAGTGAAATAATAAAAGTAAACTAATTGCTTCTAAGTCATATGTTATACCAATTAATATATCATAAATATGAGAAAAATACAAGAAAACAACATTAAAAATAAGGAATAGAATAAGGAAATCATGAAAATTGTGAGGCCCCACATCACCCCCCAATTGAAAAATTTTCATGTCCTCATAGAAATAAATAATTAACATGAAAGGAAATTAAGGAGTAGGCTCCATAGGGATCTTCTCCTGTGAGCTTGAATCCACTCCTATTTTTGATTTCCTAAAAAGACATACTTACCTGCCTCTAACAATTGATAATCAGACTTATAGTAAGGTTGAGGACACCAAATCATAGGTCATATGTATCTCCATCCCATCCATTTTATTCCTTTTTATAATACAACATTAACATAATCACGCAATCTAGAAATAACGTGCTAAAAATTGTATAGGAAAAAAGGTTCCTTGTTTTTAATTTCTCTAGATGACACTTGCCATCTCATTTTAGCTATGATGATAGCCTCATTATTTATGTTTTCTAGTCATTCCCATCATGTGTTTAATACCATGTCATGAATCCACTCAAGTGAGGAAACCACACCACGCTTCTCTATAAAGGCATTTTGGTGGCGAAGCATAGCAAAGAGATTCTCTAGATCACCTCTATCCCAATGAACAATATAATGTTCTCTTTGCTGAAAGGTGTCATAATATTTATCCTGATTTATTTGATTCAGTGTAAATGATATAAAATCATGAAGTTGGACATCTCCAACAAATGGAACAATATTTTCTTTTAAATGTTTTGACAAAAGGAAATTATGCATGTAGAGCTCACATAGGAGATACCCTTTTTACTCATTCTACCTATGAAAAACATCCATGAAATCTAGCGCAATAGTGAATTCATAAGGTTGGCTACATTGTATAGCCTTGAATTAGCAAAAAATATTGTTCAGTTAGGAAAAAAGCATAATAACGTGTTGGATATCTACATGCGAGGATATATGGAAAACTAGAACAAATTTGATCCTTTTTCTTTGTGACCTTATGAAGACATTCCTGCAATACCTAAATTTTCTTCTTTGACGCTATTATCTCTGCATTTATTTCATCATCTATTATTGCTAATGCCTTAAACCATTGGAACAACTTCTGATATTCCCCTTGAGGCACTATTTCCCCTTGATATTTATATATAATCTCTTTATGCTTTGTGAGGGTTTTATTCAACACCATTATTACAACATCTATAATCAATGGAGTGTAAGGAGATAAAACATCATTTTCCACTCATCTTTCAATAAGAATAGGTGTAGGATCAATCTAGGTCTTAGCTTCAATGAAAACATGTGCATGATCAATTTGAACTACTGCTTCACTAAAGACAGGTGCGAAGTCAGTTTGAGTTCCTGCTTCAGTGGAAACAAGTGCAATATGAGTCTGAACTTCTGCTTCAATGGTAACGGGTCACGATCAGTCTAAAATTATAACTCAATAGAAACAAGTTGAAGATCATTTTGAGTTTCAACATTCTGGACCTTAGAAACTTTCTTCCCACAATTAGTTCCAAGTTGTTATGTAACTTTCTTCTCATGAATTTCATAAAACTATTTACTAGTTTGTAACCATTTCCTTAACTATTGTACTTTCCTTTTTAACTTATGGTTTTATTTCCTTGGTGTAATTATTTCTTTGAGAATTTTACCTTTTGTTTTATTTTTCACAGTTATTGTTCCTCTAGAGTTTTAGCAAATTTCATCGACAAATTTGTTGAAGTAATAGTAGGAGAGACAGAAGTTATTACTTCATAAAATTTAATAGTAGTCTTTTGGGAAGAATCAATCACTAGAGGATTAATAGGTAAGTTACAAACCCCTATTTTGACTTTGCTGATCAAAGTTTCTACGAAAATATCAACTACAAGATAAGCCCGAGGTCGACATGTCATGACTAAAAGAGAACATTAAGCTCTTGGCTTACATCAATCAAATCATCAAAAGGAAATTGTTGAGCCATATTTTTTGGACAAGAGGGTTCTAATACAGTAACAAAAAAATATATGGAGTGTTGTTAAGATGAAATAGCTTTAGAATCAGCGTATGTCTATAGAATGACAATGGTTGGGTATCCAAGATAAGGAGTTGTAGTTAGGGAATTAGGTGAAGCATCTTTATTATAATTAAAAGGGTTACCTATATGAGATTCAGGCTCCCCTATTGCGGTGGATGTTAGTTACCACAGGCTCAATATTTCTAATAAATTTTCCAATCCTTCCAATGCTTTAGCCACCTTTGTTTCTTATTCTTCTAGTCCTAGGTTAATTTTTTCTAGAGCTAATGAATTTTGAGCCACATTTTCTTTGTGTGTTTTCTATTGTGTTCCTTCCTCATCATAAATTTCTTGGATTAAATTTTCTTTAGTTGTATATTTAGGTAGGTTTAAGGAACTTTGTCCTTGACGTAGTTTAACTAGCCTAGATGATCTTCTCCTCTTTTTTGGAAAAGAGCCCAAAAAGGACGCCACTCATTTTTATGCTCTGCTAAGTTTTTGAGGAGTCAAAATTTCAAGTTGCACTTTCTGTGAGGTGTATCCTATCATAGAGGTTTCATTTTGATCAGTTTCATTTCCTTTCTCCACCTAATCATTATTAGCTAAAGCATTCTGAGGCATTTCAACAATTCCTTCACTTCCTAAGGGAATTTATTTCTCATTCATAGGGTTCCCTAAAAAACCTTCCCAACTTTGTTGTATTTGATTAAATTTCCTCGCAACTAGAAGTTTAATGAGCTCATGATGGCTGACAACTGAAACTTGATCTTAAGACCTTGTTAATCTACAAGCAATTTCATGTAAAAGTGAATCTAGAAAATAAGTAAGGTTTATTACTACCATTCGTCTCATATATCCCATTAGATGAAGATGGTGACCTAGAACTACAACATAAATTCTGTCACAAGTGATGTATCTCTGAATTACATCTTTTATCTCTTTTCAAAGTTCCAGAAGTGAATAGGGGTTATATCCTTTCCCTTTCTTAGCTATCTCTTCCCCTGGATTCAAAATAGAAGGGCCACATTTTGTAGCGAGGTATGTACTTCGTAGCATTTCTCTCCTTCTGAAGAGAGTTCTGTTACTTATACTACTATTTCTTCACTAACCTATATCTACACATTCTTTACCATTGTTACCCCTATATTAAAATTCATCATGAATTTAAGTGAAACTTCGTTATTCAATCCCTACAACTGTCCAAAATAGTTTTTCCATATTGCCCAATTCAAAATACTGCGCACTTCTTCCATGGCCTGAAGTTGGGTCATCTCATGGTGCACTAAAAAGTGAATACCCTCCCATATCTAGTCATTCAATAAGGAGTGATTCCAAATGGAAACGACCAAGAACAAAGTATAATATGATAGTAATAATGTGCAGAGTGTGGAAATTTGGTGAAATTCAAGGCATAACATGCAAAAAACGCCTTCTTGCCCCACAATAGAATTTGAAGGTCGACAACAGTTGTTAATAAACTTAATGAATTGACAATATTTCATCATACTTAAAAGAGAAATTCACATTTATTAATCACGGGAAAAAACCATCAAGAATGGTTGTGCAAGATGAGAAAGGTTTACAATACGTCATATAATGATTAGGTTAACAATCCAACCATAAAATGCAATAATGATGAAATACATTACGACAAAAAAAGTATCAATGTAAACATAAATAAAAGGCATAGGAAGATGGTGATTTGAAAACAATAGATGGTTGGAAACTATGTTTAGTTAAGGAATACCACATAGATAAAACTTAAACGAGTTAATAAATAAAACAGTAGAAAATTCTAGATTTCTTAATGTCCCATACTCTTTATCCCTGACATTAGTTCTCATTAGAAATCAAAACCATAACTTTGTAGGAGATATTTTAAATAGTACCCCATGGTATATTTAACGATTTTCTTTTGTTGATTATTGATTTTGGGGGAAGAAGATAGCTAACTAAATTGTAGCCATGAAGTTACTTTAATACCATAGGCATGGACACTGCTACCTGCAGGCGTTCATAGTCTTGACGGGGTTTCCTTTTAACCCATTGATATGTCAGTGTCCCATCTATTAGGAATAAATTCATAGTTATAAGTTCATTTAAATTTTCTTAAATGTTTATAGAAGACCATTTTTCTAGCATGCTCACCAATTAAAGAAAATCTTATTCATGAGAACTAATTAAAATAAACAAGTCGGATGATGATGAGACCTATTTTACTTTTTCCTTAAGACCAAAGGCCATTACCCTGTCTTAGTGACCATAATTTTTAATGTCACTCCACTAGGTCCTATGATCATGGTAGGTCAGCTCATGATGAGACCTCCTATGCTTCAACGATTTTTTTTAATTATTTTTTCTGTTATGATTATTGTTAATCATGAAATATTATTCAATAGATGGGGTGGAAAACCAACTCCTTAAGTGTTAGGGATGGAATAATTTTTTCTATGATGACTACTCTTTAGCTAGCTAATCTTGTTCCCAAAAATTAATTTCTTCTAAAGAACCGTAGAATTGTTTTAAAATTGGAGTAGAAAGATGGCTCCTTAGGTGGTGATAGAAGGAATGTATAATGAGTAATTTATGAATTTCTTACAAAATTATGAAATTAATTATTTTAGGAGATTAAAAAATCCATATAATAAAATCATCTTAAAACAAATTATCATTTTTAAAGTAAATTATTATGTGTCAAATATTAAGCAAGCTAGTTACCAAACCATCATATTGAAAAGGGTCTTAAAATGTTCCTTATCCCAATAAAAACAAATATATTTACAAACAACTCATAAGTAATAGCCGTGTCTAAGGAAACAAATTATAATCATGTCTAAGGAAACAACAACTGTGGAAAGAATGTTGTGACTAAGGAAACACCAACTGTGAAAATGGTGTTATGACTAAGTAAACAACAACTGTGAAAATGGTGTTATGACTAAGCAAACAACAACTTGTAAAATGGTGTCATGACTAAGGAAACAACAACTATGAAAATAGTATTGTGACTAAGGAAACAACAACTGTGAAAATGGTGTTGTGACTAAGAAAATAGTGATTGCAGTGGCATCATAATAAAAATGTTTTAAAAAATGATCACGATGTTTGCCAAAATAAAGAAACTATACACACCATAGGAAAACAAAAATTGTTTACATTATGTACATGGTAATGAAGGAGTTTGAAGAAGATTTACCTAATCATGGCCATTGGGACATGCCACCGCTTGGTTACCACCTAGAAGTTTGCATCATTATTGGTTAATGAAGAAATGACCCTTTTGTAAGTGGTTGATGGTAAAAGCGAAGTTGGTGACAATTAGCAAGAAAAGAAATTTTGGAATCATTAATCATAGTAAGATATACAATCACAATATCATAAACTTCACTAACTTTGTAAGGACCCAACCACCTTGTTTGAAGCTTATCTAGGAAGTCCTAAAATATGGAATCATATAATAAAACCCAATCCCACTTTTGAAAGGTAACCTTTTTAATCAAACGATTGTACCACTTAGCTCTTTGTTGTTGAATTATAGTTGTACACTGGAGAGAAACAAGGTGCATTTCATCCTTTTCATTGAGCTATTGAAGCCACTAGTTTTTGCTTCTGAAATATCTAGACCGACTTCTTGAGCAATTCTAAGAGTTTTAACTTCAAATTCAATAGGAAAAATAGGATCCTTACCAAAAATAATTTGATAAGGTGAAAAGATTGTAGTATTTTGTGAGGTTGTTTGATAAGCCCACAAGAGTTCAAAGAGTTTAAAGGCCTAGTCATGACGATTTATAGATATTGTCTTAGTTAGGATTATTTCCAAGAATTTATTTATGCTTTCCACGTAACTATTTTCTTGTGGACAGTAGGGAGAGGTATTTATATGCTTGAAGTGATACTTTTGTAGGGTTGCAAAGATTTTATGGGCCCTAAATTGTGATCCTCCATCTGTTACAAGTTCTCAAGGTAAACCATATCTGACAAATAGTTCAAACAAAAGGTTGATGAATACCTCTTATGTGACTCTCGAGACGCCTACTGCCTCAGCCCATTTTTGGTTTAAAGGTGGACTGATGGGACCTACAAAGTCTATCACCCATCTCTCGAATGGTCCCAATACAAGTTGTGGGTGGAGAGACGTTTCATCAAATTGAATGGGATGTCCCATCATTTGACAAATATTGCAGACTTGGACATATTTCGTAATGTCTTTGAATATTGTGGGAAAAAATAACCCATTTGCAATCCTTTATGCCCGGTCCTAAGGTCAGAAAAATGGCCTCACTAGGCTTCATCATGGCAAGATTTGAGGATGTCATAGATTTTGTCCTCTCTAATGCATCTACAAACATGGAGATCTGCCCTTGTATGAAAGAGACAACCATCTATCCACAATAATCAAGAACTTTTCTAAATATTGTGCTTCTTCTCGCAGGGTGATAAGTATGATGAAATATTTACAACTGTTAGATAATTTGAAACATTAGTGTACCACGGTGTTTTGACAGTAAAAATAAACAAATGGTCATCAAGGAATTGATCTTTCACTGGTGAGGAATTGACCATGGGTGGAATCCTAGACAAGAAATTTGCAACATCGTTCTCCTCTCTAGACCAATGCTTCATAGTGATGTTGAATTCATGTAACAAACGAGTTACTCTTCCACTGGTAATAAGTTTATTGGCTAAATATCAAATAGAAGAATGATTTATATATAATAAAATTCGATAGCCTACTATATAATGACGAATTTGTTTATAACGTAGACAAAAAACATTAATTATTTTTCTGTCACAGTGTAATTTAGTTCTGCACGCGCTAATTTTGTTCTCATATAATAAATTGCATAAGGTTCCTTTTCCTCTTCCTACCCAAAAACTACCCCTATCGTCATGTTAGACACATATGAAGATATATGTAATGACAGACTCCAATCTGGTCCCCGCAACACACATGTTGTTGACACTAGTTTCTTCAACTCCGCAAAAGAAATACCACACTTATCAGTCCATTCAAATTCCACATGTCCAGTTAATGCATATAACAACGCTTCAAATTTTGAAAAAAGTGTTATAGAATGACGGTAGTATCAACATAACCAAGGAAGATATTTACCTCTATTGGTGTATAAGGAACAAGAAGAATAAGGATTACCTTAATTTTAGTTGGATCTACTTGAATATTTGTAGCAAAAATAAAGTTTCCCAGAACTACACTTTTTGTCATCATGGTGTTGCATTTTTTGTTATCGAGTAATGGTCTGGTAGCTATACATCTTACAAGAACCTTTTACAAATTATCCAAATATTCATCAAATTTGTTACCATAAAGAGTAAAATCATCCATATAAATCTCAAGTCCATCATTAATTAGATCAAAAAATATACTCAGAATTTCTCTTTGAAAAGTGGTTGGTGCATTTCAAAGCTTGAATGGTAAGACTCTATATGCAAATTTTCGCCTTTGATAGGAGAAGGTAGTTTTTTCTTGATCCTTTGAGCAATTGGAATCTTATTGTAGCCGCTAAATCCATCCATGAAGGAAAATTATTTCATACCAACAAAGGTATCAAGGACTTTATCTATAAATGAAATAGGCAAAATGGTCGTTCTGTGTGGCCTTATTTAGTTCCTTGTAATCTACACAAATCCTCCATTTTCCATTATTTTTAGGGACTACAACAAAGGGTGAAACCCATTAGCTATCATATATAGGGTATACAAGCTAAAAATAAAGAAACTGATTGAGTTCTTGTTTAAATATGTCCCTAAGATGTGGATTCAAACTCTTTTGTGGTTGCCAAATAACACGATCATATTTTCAATGTTGATGTGATGCATACATAATTTTGGATCAATTCCTTTCGTGTCTAAATAATACCAGGAAAAGGCTTGTTTTTATTTTTAAAGCACTTGTATATGTTTCTCATGTTGAATATTATCAAGAGTGGAATTTATGTTCAATCTCAACAACAATACTATTATGGACTATTGTTGTAGATATGTGATCATTTTTTGGCTCTTCCATTGGATCACCTTGGGCCTCATTATCGAGCATGAATTTCAACATTTTACATGTTTGATGTTCTACAGTGGAGGGTTGACTGGTAAAACTATAGACTATGTCATCCTCCTTATGTCTCCCTAATGTAAGAGCCTTGTCAATAGTAAGAGTGGAATTTAATCTACCTCCTTCGTATTAAGGAGGAAGTGATTTAAGATTATTAGATGTTATGCTGGGTTTAGGAGGTGGATATCGAATAAGTTTCTTAATGGTGGTTCCTTTAGCAACAATCATGCTACTAGTCTAAAACCCAATGTATGCGTCAGAAGTGGTGAGCCAGGGTTTGCCAAATATAAAACAATGTCCTTCCAGCTTATATCTAGGATTAAGGAATAGAAAATCTAGAGGATACTCTTACGAATATATTGAAATGATGATATCATCCAAGGTTCCTTCTAGCTTTATCACATATATGTTTCCTAACTCCAACATAGTTCGCATTGGTTTTAATGTGTTGATTCAAAGGAGGGCACAAGTTTCAAGTGTTATGATGTTTATAACAGCTCCTAAGTCCACTAAAGTATTTCAAAAGATAAGGCATTGAATCTGAACGGTGACCATGGGGTTTCCAGGATCATAGTAATTAATTGTTATATGCCTTCCTTAGATAAGGTTAGAAAGTTTTCCGATGACATAGACTGTGGGAGGGTACTTTGTTTTCTTCTAGGTTTCTTAACACGTAGATCTTTGATAGTTTTAGAGTAAATAGGTATGTCTCTAATAGCCTGGAGGAGAGGAATTTTAATACACAAGTTTTTAATTGCCATAAAATATCAAATTCAGGATATGTTGATGGTTTTAATATGGCTAATCTCTCTATAAATGGAGGAGAAATGTTTGTATCTTTACTGGGTTCCTAAGCGAGATTACTAGCTGATTATATTTCAGTGGTAGTCAGGACTTAGGGGTATTTTTTTGTCTAACTATGATCTTTCGCAGATTTTTCATCTTTTGATTTCTCTAAGTACCTTGGGGGGTCCTTTGAAAAAATGGTTCACCCAAATCTTAAGAAGACCTCATTTCATTTTGAGGAGGGAGGAAAAAAGTCAAAAGTGTCAAGGATTTGTAGAAGTTGTGCAAGCCTTTTATTGGATTTGGATTTGGGTATGTAGGTAGCTAAGGGTGTTAAAAAGGTGGAGCATTTGGAGGTAACTGAAGCGATGGTTGTAAATGTTTCAATGATTAATTGATAGGGTCAGGGGAACACTACCAGTTTTGGGACCACATTATCCCTTGAGTAGGTTGGTTTGACCATTGTGAGGGATACAAATTGCTTTGCAAATTCTGCCATGGTGGTGCAAAATATTGTTGATTCGACCAAGAAGGTCCAGGAAACGATTGATTTAACCATGATGATGGGGGATATGGTGCAGTTTTCCATGTGGTATTGGAACGTTATTGACCCTGCAGAGTTAGTCCAAGAATTTTTGTTCATTATGTTATCCATGGAAAAACATGGAAGTGTCCGCATATGTACCTTTGGGACGGGTTTTCCATTGTCATCATTTTGCTAGGAAATACTAGGTTTCGTCTCTTCTTTAGCTTCCTTAAATACAACCTTCAATCTAGGAAGAGAGGGACATCGATCAATTGAGTGTTATTTAGTATAGATAATGTAGATCTCAACTATACCCAGTGGGAATTCCTTACGATAATTCTTCCACTGGAAATGAGGAAATACAATTTCTAATGCCATTTGTTATATGAAATCTACGACTGTGGACAAAAGTGTCTTCCCTAGGCCTGGTGGAATGACCTAGAACAACATAAAGCAAAGGGAATAATGTCTTCCTCAAAGTAATTGAATGATGGAATGAGGCCTATCTGGAATTTGTCGCAAGCTTTGCTCCTTCCTTGACTTGTACCTTTTGATCCTAGCTCTGATCACTATAATTAGAACCTACACAATCAAACAAGAAAAGCCAAAGATATATGACATCTATGTGGAATAATCCAATCACTTCATTTAATAGATGAATGTGGTATTCAAATACATGAAATCATAACATCATATATAGGGAAACAATCTACTCTTTGCATTAAAAGAAATGGATAGAGTTACAACCAAAAGTAGGAGTTTATCTTGTAGAAAAGCTCCCCAAGTTGAGTTGTCCTTTCCTTGCCACAAATTATTCCTCTATGTTACCCTAATGCATGGAATAATCTCTCAAAGCAACCACATGAGGGTAGAATCAATCTCCATAAGCTAACCCCTTTCCCATGGATGGCTATAAATATATAGATGAGGGAGGTGGTTCATGAATTCTTATCCATTTACCAATCTAGTCTTCAAATCCACTTGAGATGGGAGGATAAGCTCAAGGGATAAGAGGTGAAAAATCCAAGGTAGGATAGGATAAGATTCGAGAATCTTATCCAAGGTAAATGGTTGAAACAACCTTAACAACCTTCTGGAAGAGGATGCTTTAGGATTATTTTTATTTTTCCCAAATTTCTAGAATCAATGCACCCCCAAGACTGAGAAATCTACTAGTGATCAACGCAGGTGTAGAGAGGGTCACCCTGGTAGTCAATGCTAGTCCCTAAAGGGCTAGGGTGTATTGGGCCTTAAAATATTGGAAACTTAGCAGTCAAGAGTAAAAACTATGGGATTCAATAGAGTCAGGTTTAGGGCTTTGTGTAGGGATAATGACAATATGTTGAAGGATGTGAATTGGTATTTTTTAAAGGCCTTTTGACCAGATACAAAAAAATGGACTGTAATATATTCCCCCTAAATGAAAAATAAAAATGACAACTAATGACTGAAGTGCTTTACCTTGTGACAAGTCAGGATCAAGAAAAAACGATGAGATCATCATTTATTATAATACATTTACATCATGATTTACTTGCTGAGGGAGGCAAACCCATGCTTAGCACAAGCTAACATTACATGTACAAAAACCAAAATACATGTCCATGGATGATTGATGGTGAATCCATGATTGAGGGATTGTCTATATGATCATAGCCATCATACATTATGATCTTGTATTAATCCTGAAATTGTAACTCGGATGGATGAAACTAGATCGCGGGTGTTCTTTGTCATTCACAAAAACCAACCATTGTATGATTTTAGCAACGTGAATTAATGAGTTGAAGTTGTACATGGTAGATACCATCTAATCATTGACAAATAATGGAAGCCATTAATAGACACGAGAGAAACCACCGATGATGTTAATGGTTCTCAAAGTACTATAGTACAATCCCTATGGTGTGAATGAATGAGTTGATGTCGAACACCACACCGAATCTTTTGGTCAAAGGCTAATGATGTAAACCTCTCGTTGAATGTGAGGAAGCTTTCCATTGATGTATGCAAGCATCAAGGTACTAAAAAGGTATTTCTAAGTCAAATTCCTCTATAATGAGTTCATGTCGATAGGAAGCGACCCATTATAGGAGGGACTTGATGTATCCCACATCAACGACATGAAATGGGTATGATAATTTAAAGCATAATTATCATAACTATGCTAATACAAATTTGGATCAGGAATGATAGACATGGAGTGAAGGCTTAATAGTATTGTAGTCGATATTGAATGAACACAATAGGAACATTGGGCTGAAGTTGGTAGCATTGACCCAAAACCAAAATGGAGGCTCTAAAAATGTATGATAAACCAAAAGACAAGAATATTTCCCAACCTAATATCCACGGAGATGAAGTGGAATAGTATCATGCTCAAGAGGGACTCGCTAACATTAATAGGTGGAGTATCTCATTTTCCCAATTTCCCTAATAATTACAGGTTAATACCTCTTTATTTTTGACAAGATTGAGGAGAATAACATATGCTTGATTTGTAAGTTCCTACTTCGGATGAATCCCTCTGAGAATATTTAACAAACCCAAAGAAGGATTGGTTTGGTCCCGTCATCATTGATAAGTCCATTGTTATTTGATTATTTTATGAGTCCAACAAAGGTGAAAAATTGACATATTTTTCATGTTTAGAGAGTTTGAAAAAGAGTAAAAAATCAAAACTTCAAAGGTTCCTTTTCATAAATAGTCTCTTAAGTCTGAAAAGGAAGAAAATGATACCTAGGAGAACCTCCTAGTCATGTTTGACTACAATATTCATTTTTTTTAAGTATTCCATATCAGTAGGGAAAAGGGTTAAACTTATATTGAGTAGACATATTTTCATTTACTTTAATGAGTTCAAAGAGATAAGTGCTCGACAAGATTTTCATATTTTTGGAGTCTGAAAGGCGTTGAAAGAGAACTCAAGGGGGGGGGGGGGGGTGGTGTTTCCTTTTTCATAATTTTATAGAGTCCCAAAAAATGATAAAAGTTTTACTCTCGGCTAAAATGATCTTATTTAATTCAAAATATGACAGAGTCCACTAAACGTTGTCGACCTACTCAGAACACGACCAAAAGCATTAAAAATACGAATTTCATGATAAAATTGAACTATAACAAGGTCAAAACATTCCATATGAATAAAATAATGGAAAAATGACCATAACTATATAAAATGACAATTCATTTTTACATTTCACATTTACCATTTGACATTGAAGCTCTGAGTACTTTTTACCCTTGATCATCTGCAGTTAGTTGTGGTCAATTTAGAGGATCATTTCAGGCATCGTCACTTCTAAGAAAGAGCTAAGACCTTTCTCTTTCTTTTTATGGTGGAATTGTGTAGTTCTATGCACATGTTTTTGGGTTTTTGGAGGTCCTAGGGCACAAATATTGCACCCATAGATCAACACACCCCCAGAAGGTCGAAAGGTGTGTTGATCCTAAAGACTTAACACAAGAGGGAGTTCTACAACACATTTTCCTTGCAGGGGCTGAGTTGAGGGCAACACCCAAATTTGTCCCACTAGTTTCTCTCAAAATTTATCAAGTTTTTTGCAGGAAAATGATCATAATGAGTCTCTTTGTGCCGTTTCAGGACTTCATTACTACAAAATATCTCTAATATAGTAGGAAAGAGAATAGGAAGGATAATATATGAATGAATCAAATGATCCTACTACCATCCATGCACTAAGAAGTTGTGGACTACTAAAATTCTTTTGGTTTCCCGGAATGAGGCAATAGATGGAATTACTTGAATATATTGTACGTGCATGGGATTTTCGAGTGCATGCATTCAGACTAGGAGCACATATTCTTGAGATAAAGGTATAATACATATATTTCTTGAATGTAATATCTATATTAGGTGTGCCTGTGTCTTTTACATGCATGATAAGGGGAGGAGAAACAATCAAGGACTATGTTGCCACTCATTGGAGACCTCGAGCCCAGTCGACCAAGGATGAGAAAATAAATATAAAATAATTAGTTTGATTTCCTCTAAGAACGATCTTGTTCATCATCACTAGATTTGTAGGTAGCTCTAGAGTACATGTGCCCAATAGGTCATATATGTAGTATGCTCTAGAATGCATAGAGCCAACTGTCTTCAACTAGAGTGAGGGAGTGTTGGTCAAAATGAAAGAAAAAGTGACTAAATAAAAAGATGAGAGACTAAAGAAATTTGTCTATGGAGTAATATTTATCTCATTTTCTCTGCAAAGGATTCCATTACTACGTCCTCAACATATCTCACTTGAGCCCATTGATGTGAGAGTCCCATGGATGAGGAGGTGGATAGATATCATGTCCCACCATGTAGGTCCATCACCCATGAGTTTCACACCAATCTTCTTTAGATGGTTCCTCATGCAGTTTATTATGGTAGATAATTATCTATATGTAGGGGTGAATTTCTCCAGACACCAAGAACTCACGCTTACTGAAGGAGAGCAATGGGGTGCTATAGGTAAGATATCTTGACCATTTTTTATTTTGATTTTTACAATTTTTTTTGTGTTTTTTTATGCTTACAAGATGAAACTATAGATTTTTACATGCAGATATTCGACCTGTTCGACTTGTGGGTGTCTCATATCTCTAATGTGAAAGAGAACCACAACTGGCACCAACACCAATATAGGTTGTTGCAGCAGGATGGGAAGTAATACAATATATAAATATAGAAGGTACCTTTGCAGAGGTAGAGCGTCATATGAAGGGGTTGAACATGGAATAGCTGAGACCACAATTGACCAACTTCCTATGTGATTACAATAACATATTATTGGATCAACTAATGCACAATATAGCCAGTGCAGTGCCGTGTTATCATGAGCACTATGATTAGTCCACTAGAAGGCATACAACCATATTTGCATGTATATTTTGGATATGATAGGCTGTGTGGACATATGTGCCTCAGGCACAAATTTTGTAAAACGAAACAAATTATATATAACTATCTTCAATTTTTCCTACATTGCTATTATAGATTTCAATTGATGTGATGTGTATTGAAATTATTTAAATGTGTCACAAATTTCTATCTAAAACAAGATTAGCTAATGCATTTTCATTGTATTTAGATTTCTAGAAATGTGTTCATATTGGATGTAATCAAAGTGTCTTTCTACATGTCGAACCCTTAAGAACGTACGAAGCATAGATGGACTTCTAACTGAGTAGACATTAGTTAACTGTAGTACTACAAGTTGTGACTCCAATCTGATGATTATACGACATATACCATTTGAAATAGCATTAGATAGTAGTATGATCACTCTGTTATTCTCAATGATGTTATTGATAGAGTGCCCAACTAACTAACTCGCCCTCTGGAGCGAATATGACCCATGTTGTGGAAGATAGGTTACGACTACTATGATTACCACCATCATCATAACCAACAAATGGTTCCAAGGATGTTGACATCTGAAAACCAAATGTAAATTAAATTAATAGAAACCGAAGGAATTCTAAAGGGACACACTGCAAAGACACTCAACACACCTATATATGTCATGTACACAATGTACTATGTAAAATAAATCATAGTATTTTTTAAGGTACAAGCCATTTATAGGCTGCACCAGTGGAAATCCATCAAAATATACTAGCTCATAGGCCCCTTTTGCAAGAACATGTTTGAAAATGTATGGACCTAGCTACATTGGCTCAAACTTTCTTGACACTAATTTATCAGACTCTTGATTCTAAAGAAGAACAAGGTATCCTTCTAAAAATGCATGAGGCTGGACACTCGTGTCATACAATGCCTTGATACATCTATTATGAGCTTCATTAGCTAAAGCGACATCACGTTGTGTCTCATCTAACCACGTGATGACATGGATGAAAAATAAATATGCATCTATTTCACCATCATTGTTTAATGTAGGCATCACCTCGACCCATTTGGTAAAGTAATCAACCACTATAATGATATAACCATGCCCCCAGTCAAGTGAGGGCTACATGTCATGAAATAAATACCCCATTTCTCAAAAGGACCTATAGCGACAACATGATGCATAGGTGTGGGTGGAGCATGGGTCTTACGATAAAAAAATCTCGCATGAATGACACTTTTGGACAATGAGAATACAATCACAAAAAATAGCTGGCCAAAATTAACCAAAAGGTAGGATATTTTTTTCAATAGCATAACCAAATAAATGTTTGCCACATGCCCCCGAGTGGCATTAATTAAGGAATTTTTCAACCTCCGCATGGGTGAGGCACCTTTTAAAATCATATCAATACCACAACAGTAGAGGGTGTCGCTAATGATTATAAACAACCTTGGCTTGATATCGAATACGTCGCTCCTTGTAGCGAGAGGTATTAGACCAGAAAGTCTAGGTCTGGATATATAAAAGAATGTCTCCATACCAAGGGTTTGATGATGAGATCAGAAAAAATGACTCGTCTGAGATTTAATTTTAAGACATGGATTCAGAACCACTAGTGGGAAGGTCGCAAATGAGTTCAGCAAAAACTAAGGATTTCCTTGACTTGGATTTGATGAATTCCATGTCAAACTCCTGAAGGATGAAAATCCATTTGGATAATTTTCCCCCAACAATTTTCGTTAAAAAATCTATGTCACACTGTTGCAATCTGAAATGACCATAGCTTTCTAGAGCAGTATATAGTGGAAGAATCTCTAGAAAAATTGAACAACGTCCAATGCTATTTTCTCAACATGAGTATACTTGATTTCAATATCATTGAGATTCTAAATCAAGTAGTAAATGGGATGTTTAGCCCCTAAATTATCCTCTTGGACCAATACCATTTTGATGGTAGTAACTTTAGTGACGAGATATAGGAATTAATTGTGCTTATAATCTGAGGGATATAAAAAAGATGCCTAAATCAATACATATTTCAATGCATTAATTGTCATTTGAGTAGCGTTGTCCCAATGGAAGGGAACCCCTTTCTTTAATATGCAAGTGAATCCTTTGCCAACTCATTGTAATTATGGACAAACCTCGATATAAATATAGCCTTCCCCTGGAGTCGTTTGAGCTGAAGGACTAAAGAAGGCACGTGAAGATCTATTATCACCTGAAATTTCATAGGATCAATATGAATTCCATGGTTTGAAACCACAAAACCAAGAATTCAGCTAAAGCTAATGAAAAAAACACATTTGTGAGAGTTTATTCGAATATTGTAATGCCTACATTGTAATAAAATGGCCCTATGATGCATCAGGTGATCAACATGATGTTTCGTGTGAGCAAGGATATCAGATAGATAATGTTACATGATTTTTTTTATATCATGGAAGGCATAATTCATCGCCCTATGAAATGTAGTAGCAACATTATTCAATCCAAAATGGATTTTACATTATGAATACATGGCCTGGGTAAAAATAAATGCAGTTTTAGGTTGATCTGCTGGGAGAATGTTGATCTAATTATAGCCAAAAAATCCATCCATGAATGAATATATCTCACAACCAGCACAATCATCAACAATCTGGTTAATGAATAGGGTGGGATAATTGTCCTTTAGACAAGCATGATTTATGTCTCGATAATCGACACATACATGAATTTTTCCTTGTTTCTTCATGAAAGTAATAATATTTGACACACAATCTGTCAAAGGAAATGGACATATGAAACCAACACGTAGAAGTTTTTCAACATCCAATTTAATTGCGGAAACCTTCTTGCGATGGACCGAATGAAGGCACTGCCAGACTAGTTTAGCATCAAGATACATTTTTATTTCATGAACCATGACGTTAGTATCGATCGCTAACATTTATTGATAAGAATAGGCAAAGTCATCTCAAAACTCTCGAAATAGAGCTTTGTAAGTATTAATCTCATCCAGCGAGCAAGACACACCGATATGTAGATTCTCGATAATGTTGGGTTTAATTGAGATATTGAGAGGGATAGTCTCTTCAATATTTGATAGGTTTTTTTTTAATCAACTTTGTGAATGGAAACATAATTCGTAGAGAGATGAATGATATTGGGTTGATAAATTTCATTAGGATTATCCTCGATGGAATTTAACAAGGAGGAATGATGGTGATGATCATCCCACGATGCATCATTTGGCATCATGATCTCCATGATGCTTTCATCAGTATGGAATTTGTGAGAGAAAGGATCATAAGATGTGCCCATAATCCAATGAGTGATTGACTGAGTTGATCAAAGAGACAAGATCAAAATGAGTCAGACAAGCTAAACAAATAGATTCATAATCAATATCGATGGGGCTAAGAGTCATACAATTGCCAAAAATATTGATGTTAGTTTTGTCTAGTACTACCCAAGGATAAGTTGGAATAGTAGAAGAGGATATCATATTTATATAGGAAAATGAAGAAGAGGTATCGGGAAACGAAGGAGGAGGAAGCAAAAAGGTTCCCAAGAGAGAGGAACCCTTAATAAATTTGACCTCGACATGCTAATATGAGTGTAGAGTTTCCCCTACAAGAGGGACACTTCCAGTAACTGGAGAATTAGAGGCAAAAAATGTGAGTTAATAGATGGCTACTATGTCTCCTTTATGAGGAAAGAAGGTCATTCATAAACAAGTCGAAACAATAACAACCATGGCCTAAACACACGTGCAACCCAATAGATTATTATAATTGAGTGTTCCTTCAATGACTTTGACTTCTATGGATACAAATTTAGCTCCCAACTCTACTTGTAAGGAATTCAAAATCCCACTAGGTTTATATGTTCTTTTGTTAAAATATTTAAAGGTTGTGGGTGACTGACTCAATTGAGGAGAATCAATGGATTTCTGGAAAGACAAGGAAATGATAAAGGTTGAGGCTCCCTCATCCATAATAGAATGATGAATGTTATTAACATGGAAGACATTTCATAAATGCTAATTGAGTTGGAAATTGAGGTGTATAATTATTGTGATTAAAAATAACTAGGTTGGAATCTGAAGGATCAATGCATCCAATTGCGAAAATAAAATCCTTTTTTTGGGCGAGACAATTTTGAAACACCTCGAGAATAGACATAGCTAATGGAGACTGAAACAAGTCCTAAAATATGGTGTAATTCTAAGTAACTCTTGCATGAGGGTTGAAAGAATATTTATGGATAATGCCCTTTGGAGGCTTAGTAGTCAATTTTGTAGGCATTGCAAGAAGAGAAGGATCCAATGGAGATGCAAGCAAACTGTTAGGTTGATCAGTAGCTTAACCATTTAGGGGATTCGCATTACCATAGTCCTTATTACAAGTAGCCACCATTATATCGATTTTTTATTTAGTGGAAGAAAGAATAAAAACTGAGTTAGAGGAAGTAGGGTCTCGAGAAACCAAATGAGTCTCCTGGTTCAGAAATGGATCGGTCAACATGAAGGGTGAAGTAGAATATTTTAGAAATTGGTTCACTTTCTCCCGGTGGGGATAGTCATAAGTGAAGTGTTCCTCGTTACAAATTAGGCATGGGTAACAAAGTTCTCGTTTATCATCAGAAGATTTATTATTTTGTTTATCTCGCAGAGGAGAATGTTTCTTCTTCTTACCTTTGCATTTCTTCTTACTTCCTAGTTGTTGTTGATATTCTCCTTTATCATAATGAACAACATTGATCTAAAAAGTAGAAGTTGCAGGAGGACAGGATGGAGGCTTTTGGGAAGTTGCAGTAAGAACAACACCAAATGGTTTACTCACTGACTATGAACTGGGAGAACTAATCATGCATCAACAACATTATATTCTTTACCAAGAGCTTGAGGAACAATGTTCTAAGGTCACAGAGCATTTGGTATATTATCATAAAGCATGCCAGATTCGGTATAAATGAGATCCAAGTACTAGGAATGAGCAATTACTTTCCATTCAGTTACAACTCCAACCTTAGCTACATCTTTTGTTATAGGGGGTAACAAATACTTAGTAAACCATTCTGCTAACAATTCATCCGGAACATATGTCTTAAATAATCAACAATTATTTCGCCACTCATGAATATGATCAGAGATGTGAGTGGAATTTGATTGTTTGAAGTTGGTTAGAAGTTATATTCCAGTTTTATATTGGATGGGAAAATGGAAATGTGTCACGAAGGTAGTAGCCAAGGTACTAAAATTATTAAACGAATATCTCAGTCATAGAATATATCATTTAGTTGTCATACCAATAAGAGTGCACTGGAAAAGACATAATAAAATTAAATCATCAATAAGGGAGTTTGACAAACACTAAGATGATAAGTCATGAGATGCATTGATTGGTCTTATCCAAGATTCCCATTGAAGTTTGGGATATCAGAAGGAAATTTAGTAGGAATGGTCGGCCTCTAAGGCAAATGAGTAATATGATTTTTGGTGAGCTGATTCAAATATGACAATTTGAGAGTTGCCACAAATGATAGCTGCCTATTAAAATCCTGTGGAGGATAACCATTATAAGAGGGGATAACCTGAGCAATAGGTATCTGCACTCCATGATAGGGAGGGTTCTAGTAAAGAGGAGCCTCGTCACCATAATAAGGATGGTTTTGATAATGAGCATATGCATAACCTTGTTTTATATCTCCAGTATAACCTAATGTTGGAGAGGTTGGGTTTGGACTTGCTGACCTTGATAGGGAACTGGAGGGATACCCTGCTAATGTTGATACTATTGCCCCATCATATTTTGCATCATCCCAACATAAGGTGGATTTAGTGGAGATTGTGCCATACTATAAGCAATCTGTCCTACAATAATTTGAGGAATACCTTATTTAAGCGTTTAAGACTGTAAGGTACCGTCTAGAGGTTAAGTAAGTGGAACCTAGGGGATACTAGATATCGACAGAATAGATTGAGTTATAGATACAGCCCGTAAAGGGTGGCTTACATGAATTTGAACTTGTAGAGGCACAGATTGATAAGTAGGAATTTGAGATGTTGACGACACACATTGAGAATTATAAAATGCATCCATAGTCGAACTAGGTTTTGTGGGAAAAGTAGGTTGCCAAACATTAGAAACCATTCATTTATATGGAGGATTTATATAAGGCTGAGCATCAATTTGAGGTATACCAATAATATGTTCCCCCCCGCCAAAGGAGGAGGGGATGATGGAGGCAATTACTCGCCTTGCAGAGGTTACCCAACATTAAGAGAGTAAGGTTGTTGAAGGTAACCAAGCCCACTAACATAAGGGCCACCCTGTTTTTCAACTATAAGTGTAGCTGGAGGATAATGATCAAGTTGTGTAGCTCTCACTAACCAAATTCCATATGTAATTCCAGAAATAGATGACAAGGGAGAGGTCCATGGACTAGATACCGCACAAGAAAAGGTACTAGAAAATGACTAATAACCAGGTGGGACAGAGAAGCCACCATACATATTTGCCTCTGGTGATGTTGCAAACATCAATAA
The DNA here is from genome assembly GCA_000404065.3 of Pinus taeda. Lineage (NCBI taxonomy): Eukaryota > Viridiplantae > Streptophyta > Pinopsida > Pinales > Pinaceae > Pinus > Pinus taeda. The sequence continues at coordinate 78,748 of APFE031357200.1, read as the reverse complement.
AAAATCAACACTAGTTATCTCATCCATGGTGGTGGACACAGGCTGCAAAACCATAAGGGATTCAATCATGGTTAATTGTCCCAAAAAATATTTCCAAGAGAAACTCATGGGTGAGCGGGAAGAATCAGGTAAAGGAGTTTATGTTAAATATTGAAGAGGAGCAAGAGGGTGAGCTTGATAAAAGTGGAGTCCACTCCAATGAAAAATATTAGAGGGGTGGGGTTATTCCTGTGGGATCTCTTCGATACTAGTAATACCAGGTGGAAGGGGTTCATAGTTGTGTCCAAGATATATTGTTTGTGGTTGTATATGAGGTAGAGGAAGGGAAGAGGTAAGTCATAAAGTAACAAGTGAAGATGGTTCAGGCACCTCAAGTTAAATAATATTAGGTAATAAATTCCCTAATTCAGTAAAGTTAGGTTCATTAAACTTAGGAAATAAAGTCTGAGGTACTTTGGTTTCAACAATGTCAAATTCACTAGAAAATGATGAAGTAATCTCAGGTTGAGTACTCAAAGTGAAAGATGATTATGGCAGATCAAATTTGGGAGGATGACCAGAAGTATCTCTCAAATTTCCTGATTCAGTAGTTTGTGTCCTCTTATGCTTCTAACGATGGCAAAGAGTAGCCTCTAGTGAAAGAGGAGGTTTATTTTTCATTCTACGCAAATGATAGAGGGGATGGGTGTGTTATTCCACGTTGGATTCATAAATTTCAATAATTAACAGAAAAATAAATCAAAAAGAAGGTAATAATGGGCATACAGGTTTACCAAGCAACCATGAACTGCAATATACACCTTCGGGAACCAAGAACTTCATGTACGTGCCATAAATCTCCCCAAATGTTGTGTTCGGTGTATCACGATATACAATGAATCTTACTCAGATACCTACCATGAGGATAACAACCCATGTGGAATTCAAAAATATACAATCTTATACACTTGCATACGTGGAATGGGATATCACCCCTAGGATACAATGCTGGAAAACAACGACAACTCCTACATTTAGCAATGTTGGAAAACGTTTCTAGCATAGGCCTCTAGATGTTTGAGTTAATATGAAAAATGCTCCTTTGGTTGATTCAAAATATTTTAAAGTTTACCTTTGATTAGGTTTTAATTTCATTGATCACCGCAAATTTCACCTCAATATCCTAAAATCAAATATAGCATGAAGAAATGGAAACTTTCAATTTCAATGAGAATATATCTAAAGGAGGGAAATGACAAAGACTATGGATCAAATGATGACTATGTGAAATTCCATAAAATGCAACTGTTCCATTCAAATGTACTCACAAACCCTACATCCTAATTCAAAGAAAATTTTCTTTCGAATTTCCTCTTAATTTTAAAAATGAGAGAAAACTAAGATGAATGTCTAATCACAGATTAAAAAGAACTTTTCAGAATGATGACTAGAACACCAATTCTTTCAAGTACTCAATGACTAAAAAATTCAGTTCTCTAATGGCTGAATAATAAGAATAAAGGAAAAACTAAACAAAATATCATCAAAGGAAATCAATACACTAAGAAAACCATATGGAGGCTTCTGAGAGACACTAAGACACTAAGGGATAGAAAGAAGAGAAGATGGAAGGAGCCTGGATAGAGAGAAAACCAAAAGAAGGAAAATTTTTGCATGAAACAAGGATCAACAAAAGTGCTTAAGGGACACCAGTGCTCTATAAGACTGGAACAAAGATGTTTTGGGTGCACCACAACACAGGTACAAGGAAGGCTAAGGTGCACCACAACGCACTATCCCTAGACTAGAGGGTGCATTGGTAAAGGAATCTCAATTTCCAACACAAGAAATGCAATGGAATCTTAATGAAAGGTCATCCTATGTCTAATCAAGGCTGAGTGAAAACAAGAGGAATAATAGACATTATGGCCAAAGAACACCACCAAGGGATTGAATCAATCACCAGTATGGTCGCCAATTTATTATACAGAATCTATGATTGAAGACAAGAAGTGTCTTCCCTAGGCTTGGTGGATTTACCTAGAACAACCGAAAGCAAAGGGCACAATGTCTTCCTTCAAGTAATTGAATGATGGGACAATGCCTACCCGGAATCTATTGCAAGCTTTGATACTTCCTTAGCTTGTATGCCCCAATCCTAGCTCTAAGTGCTATAATTATAACCTACACAATCAAAGAAGAAAAGCCAAAGATCTATGACATCTACATAGCATAATCAAATCAATGCATTTCGTATATCAAAATGGTATTGAAATACATGAAATCATAAAAGCATATATAGGAAAACAATCTACTCTTGTATTAAAGTAAGTGGAGAGTTACAACAAAAAATAGGAGTTCATTATGTAGAAGAGCTCCCCAAGTTGACTTGTCCTTTCCTTTCCACAAATTATGCCTCTCTGTCACCCTAATGTATGGAATAATGACTCTCAAAGAAACAACATGGCAGTAGAATCAATCTCCAAAAGGCAACCCCTTGACCATGGATGGTTGTAAATATATAGAGGAGGGAGGTAGTTCATGATTTTTTATCCATTTATCAATATAAACTTGAGATCCACTTGAGATGGGAGGATAAGATCAAGTGATAAGAGGTGGAAACTCCAAGGTAGGATAGGATAGGATTTGAGACTCTTATTAAAGGTAAATGGTTGAAACAACCTCAAGAAGCTTCTCGTAGAAGAATCTTCAAGATTCCTTTTATTTTCCTGAATTTCTAGAATCAGCACACCCCCAAGACTGATCAACTTGCTATTGATTAGCACAGATATAGAGAGGGACAACTTGGTAGTCTGTGAGTAAATTATATATTACAGAGCAATGGAACACATAAAATATTGTAGAAATATAAACACAGAAAATGCATAAAACAAGAGAGACATAGATATACATGGTTCACCCAGTTTGGGCTACGTCCACGGAGAAACAACTAGTCCTTCCTTTTATATTATCCATCAAACTGAAGAGATACAACCTACAACAGATCCGCTGTAACACCCTCTTCGCTCTCAATCTCCTCTCTCTTCCTCACTCAGAGTACAGATACGCATACACGCAATACAATTCCATCATATATAGTGAGGGGTTGCCTTCTAGGGAAAAAACCCTAAATTAAACATAACTTATACCATCAGATCATCTGCCTAATGAATGGCTCAGATTGATTAGAAATTACTAGAGTTTTACAAGGCAATTTTACATCTATTTTTAGCTTCGGGGGCAGTGCCCCGAACCCCCACTTGGGGACCGCTGGCCCCCAGACCCCCTAGCCGGGGGGGATTAGCCCCCCAGACCCCTGTGGGGGGGACAAGTCCCCCCCTGCACCACCCCACGTGGAGGGGTGTACAATCTTCCTAGGGTATACATCCGGCTGAGACCTTTGAATACAGAAGATAATCAGGCTCCACACCCAACATAGTCAACTCTAGTCCCTAAAGGGATAGGGTGTGTCGAGCATTAAAATCTTGAAAACTTAGCAGTCAAGAGCAAATTCTCAAGGATTCAGTAGATTCATGCTTAGGTCTTTGTGTATGGATGATCAAAATATGTTGAAGGATGTGAATTGGTACCGTTTAAAGTTCTATTTCCCAAATGTGACAAAATGGCCTATAAAACCTATTCTGATTCAGTCTACTTCTGCTTGACTTGAAAGATGTCCAATTGTGTAATTAGTGTGCTTGATATATCAGTTTTAAAATATTGAAATAGATTACCAATTTCTGCATGCATGACTCTTCCACCTGTAGTTTTAATGGTTTTGTTGAGCAGATCATGAATTATGGGCTTAGTGCTTGTCCTCCCATGTGAACACCTGATGCACAATTTCACAATATCATCATACTCTTCCTTAAAAATATCGCCCTGCCCCATTAGGTTAAGAATTTCTATCCATTCATCCTTCATTCGTATAATTAAGGTAATTTTCAATACTTCTTTAGGTGGAGTGGTGTATGGCGACCTTTGCAAGTTATGTTGGAACCTATTTATATATTCTTCCAAGGTCTCATCTTCCTTGAATGTTATTTTAAATGTTTCTTCCCTTAAATCTCTGGATCTACGATAATCTTGGTATTTGGTAAGAAATGCTTGTTTCATCTAATCCCACGAGTTAATTCTACTGCCCCTTAGTCCCATGAACCAACACAGTGCTGCTCCTTTTATAGTAGAAGGAAACAAATTTAGTTTATAGTGATCAATAGTGTGGTCATATCCTTAACACATAATGCAAAATTCAAACAAGAATATGTTCGTGTCTTCGAAGGTCATCCCATGAAATTTTGGAAGCTTTTGAAGTGGAATAACCTTCATGGATGCATTGGCTAGTGAATTGAAGATAGGATATTCCATGGTCAAAGTTTGTGTACCTGATATCTACCCTTCCATTTTATTAAAAATATGCTCGTAACCCAAAGGAATCCAAAAATTAGGAGGTACTAACAGAAAAAAGATGGTATGGTGGCAAGACTCTAAACCCTTTCTACGTTTGACAATTTCATAATAGGTATCAAAGGAGGCTCCTTCTAAGGAGGTTGAGGGTTCTAGTCAATTGTTTCACCTCTTCCATCCTTTAAATTACAAGAGTGCCCCTCACTCTTACTAAAAGTATCGAAATTGTTGCTTGATAAGTGTTGGAAGCTCTACTTAGATCCCACAATTTTGTCCTGAATCACATCTTTAGCCACAACAAAAGATTTGGATACTTTAGGGGGAATAACAATAGATCCCTTCCCAAATAAATTTTTGGAGCCTACCAAGGCTTGATATTCTTTTCTTTAGATGGTTTTCTGTAAACGTCACTCGTTCAAGGCCAACTTGACCCTCTTTTCTGATACTTTTTGAAGCAAATTTTTGTATCTGAATCCTACTTCTAATTTTCTTCCTAGTCATGCATACTAAATAGCTTGAATCTGTTGGCTGAGGGAAGAAATAGCACAAGTTTGTTTTTACGAAGGTGCACATAAGTTCTTACCTTTTGTCTTCAATATCCAACCCTTAGGGAGTCAGGTATGTAACTAAATATAGTACCACTCTGTTTTGATAACATCCTCGACGATGGTGTCAAAATGTTGGGTAAATTAATTTCTCTAAAGAATCAAATAACTACAACAAATTAAATTATCAACCCAATGATTCGCCTGGTTATTTCAAGGCCGTCTACAAAGTACATGCAAGAGATGGTTCTAAAACTAATGCTAACTCATACTTAACAAGAAAAAAATTAACTAGAATGAAATAATCAATTCCTAACTTGAAGCATGCATTCAAAAGACCTATCTTTTAGGAAAAACATATTCTCTAAAAACCACTAAAAGGAATTGAATTATCAACACTTTTTAGAAAGTTTGTCAGATAGATAAAAAAGTTACAAAGCTCCTTTTCAAGACACAAGCCCTTTGTATTTATACTACAGTCGAGGGAGATAAAATGGTAAATATTTTAATCAAATAGTGATCCTGAGAATCTAAATATTCTCAAGATGCTTATTTTTAGTTACAAATAGTCTTAATATTTCCTAGCCAAGAAAATCAAGGGATTTGTCTCTAACCGATTTACTTAGATAAGAGCCAACCTCGTTTGATATGCCATAGATGGTTGGAAAAACATCATGTTATCCCTATTTTACCACAGATAATATGGAAACAACGTCAAGTACCACCTGCCCTTGATATGTCACAAAATCCTTATTTGTAATGAACATTCAAACATCAATAAGTAGCGGTTTTGTAATTGAAATAACACACATAGAAGGTTAAATAATAAAAGTAAACTATTTCCTTCTATGTCCTATGTTATACCAATTAATATATCATAAATATGATAAAAATACAATAAAACAACATTAAAACTAGGGAATAAGATAAGGAAATCATGGAAATTGTGAGGCCAAAAAACCATGGAGGGCCGAGGTAATTATTTGGATAGCATAAGTTAAGTCAAGGAAAGCTCGATGGCTAACCATGCTTAGCAAATTTTATTTTTAAATTAGATATATAAAAGGAAAGGAGAATAGAGTAGCAAATGCACTCATCAAGAGGGTTTAGTTGAATCATTTAGCATCCACTAAGTGCCAATGTGACTGATATTGAAGAAAGGATAAAAAGAACTGGGCAACATGATAAGAAATATCATGAAATAAAGGAAAATCGATAACAAGAGGGTGAGGGTCAAAAGGATGAAGAATACTATCTCTCAAATGATGTGCTAGTGAGATTCATAAATAAAACCTATTTTTTTTTTTAAACTTAGGCTTTTGCAATCCATAACAAGATTGAAAAGAAATATTTCGGTGATAATCACATACGAGAGAATATTGTCAACATGTTTCAAACCAACTAGTGTCGTTCATCTTCAGGACAAGGAGAGGAACCAGATCATGGCATCAAATAAACAGATGTAGAGATAAGTTTACTAGTTGTTAGAAGATAATCTTCTCTACATCTATTTATTTGATGCCATGATCTGGTTCCTCAACTTTTCCTAAATATGAAACACACTAGTTGGTTTGAAATGCGTTGATGATATTTTCTCCTATGCGATGATCACTGAAAGATTTATTTTCAATATAGAACCTATGTGTTGAACAATCTTTATTTAAAGAAGCTCATAAAGAAAGAGTTTCATGCTAAGCCATATTCTAGCCACCTAGATACCAAAATACTCTCAGGGCCATCAAGAGGTTTTATTATGGGTCTAATTTGAAAAAAAAGTGCTTGATTTTGTTGCTAAATGCATGGAGTGTGTTGTGAAGGTTGAATGTAAGAACCCAAAAAGGTTATTATAGCCCATCCCCATTCTGGAATGGAAGTGGGAAGTAATGTAAATCTATTAAATTACTGGTTTTCCAAGAACAACCAAACAACGTGATGAGATTATGGTGGAAGCTGATAAGTTTAACAAGGTGGCTCATTTTTTAGTAGTCAAGTACACCAATTCAGCCAGTGAGGTGGCTCAAATATTCATAAAGGATATTGTGAGGTTAGAAAGAGTTTCCAAAAATATCATTTCAGAAAGAGATGCCAAGTTCACTGCCATGTTTTGGAAGGCACTATTTGTATGATTGGGGACTAGATTGGCATTTAATACATCATATCATCCACAAACAGATGGGAAAATAAAGAAGACAAAAAAGAACCCTTAAAGACATGTTGAGGATGTACATGATGCACCAACCCACGAAGTGGGAAGAGTATCTTCCACATGTGCGGCCATTCGAGGCACTTTACATAAGGAGTTGCAATACTCTTATAAGTTGGAATGATCTAGTCAACAAGTTTTTGATTGGGCCTAATATATCAAAAGATATGGAGCAACAAATACAAGTCATTAGGCATATTTTAAAAGTGGCACAGGATAGGATACAAGCTATGTGGATCATAATAGGGTACATAAGGAGTTCCAAGTTTGGGAAAATGTTTAGCTTACAGTTGGACCCAAGGAAAGCTCCTCAAATATTGGTTCATGTGCCAAATTAACGCCACAGTTCTATTGGCCTTTTGAGATACTTGAAAGGATTGGGTTGATGGCCTATATATTAGCCCTACCTACATTGATAAAAGTCCATGATTTTTTCCATGTTTCACTATTTAAAATATATGTACATGATACTAATCATGTTATTGATTGGGTTGTATTATAGTGGAATGAAAGGGAGAGTTCCAATAGGAACCTCTATGCATCTCAAATCAGAGACAAATCACGCTCCAAAATAGAGTAATAGAGAAAATTAAAGTGTAGTGGAGGCACTTTGGGCCCAAGGAAGCCACCTGGGAAATGGCTGACTAGATGTGGTCAACATAACCTTTTTATTTGTTGAGTAAGTCAAAATATAAATGCATTGTAAATGATTTACCAAGTTGTGTGTATAAAGATCCATATCAACAATGTTTCTTTGTTTAGGGTTAATTAACACTAAGGAAAATGTTCCCCCTCAATAGGGAGGGGATTGTGATATACCTAGGTTAACATTTTCTCTCTTGCAAATAATTGTAGTTATTTTAAAATGGCTAAGAAGCGGATACAAATTCCATTTCTTGAGGTAGGAGGTTGCTTGAGGAAGTGATTGGTTTTAAATATCAATATTGGTTAGATAAAATATTAAATCTGTTGAATGTGCATTGAATTTAACTGAAAAGGAAGGACTTATCTAAGTGTCCATTAGATCAAACAACAAGCAAGTAAAAGGACAAAAAATTTAAGAGCAAGATGGGTTGCACTATAAAGTCACGAACTGTTGTGCAAATCATGGAAGTAAAGGGCATTAGTCAGTTTTGGGAGAGGAGAAATGAGGAAATTCATTATGAATTGATCCATACATGCACTCTGAGGCTCTCACTCACACAGGTGAATGAAGGATTGGAAAAGAACAAAACATTTAGATCTGTTCTGTAAAAACATACAAAGAGTTGAAATGGAGGCAAGAAATCTTTAACATTGAATTGAGCCTTGGAAAAAAGAGGGAACCGACTCAGGAACCCTCTAAGGGAGGATTCCTCGGTGATTTTTCTTAGAGAGTGTGACTTTCCTATAAGGTTGAAGAACCCATTGGAAGCTTTTGGTTTGATGAACCTATTAGTCTTGGGAGAATCACTCAGGTACTTATGAGGGTCATTGAACCGACAGAAGTTGTCTTGGGGTTGAAGCTCTAGCACTTAACTCATTGGGGAACCACCTAGATAATTTATTTCTTTACACATAGACAACTTAACCACTTAAGAATATTCCATATAGTGGACTCTCTTCTCCTAAATTTAGTTGGAGTTCTCTGTACTCTGAAATGTTGGCATGATTGGGAATATGACAGAACAATGTTAGTTATAATGACTTTCGCTAGTAGATGAAGGCATCATGGCCTTGTATCATCCTATTTCGTCTCTGTTGGTTGGTTGAAATCACTTAGAGACACCCCACCTCAAGTTTTTGAATCCAACTTAGGGGTCATAGCTGCAAGTAAGGCTTGGCTATAACCGTGGATGGTTGGGGGGAGAGTTGCAGTTCTAATCTCAATTGTCAAATCCACTGTGGATCCTAGATAAGTGTTTTTAAATGTATTGTTGGTTATTGAGTTCATGTTGAAATATTAAATTTTCGGTGCATCCATCATATGGATGGTTCCTAGTTCATTATGATTGGAATGGCGAAATTTTAATGAATGTGTGCCATGCTATTATGGTGTTGTACTAATGTTATTTATGCAGTAAACACACATATATAACCATCAATGTAAGTGTTGATTGCAATCAGTAATTCCATTTTATGAGGTATGAGAATGGGATGTTGAGTGTGTGGCTTAGGCCTATAGTGATGATTATTTGATGAGGAGTTGTGTGGTTTATGGCTAAAAATTGAATTGGCCTAACTGTGAGGAATTTGGGCCTATCATAATGATGATAAAGTGCCTGAATGTATGGTTTATACCTAGAATTGAACTAAATAGGGGATTTCCTATTTATTTATGGAATGTTGATCTCCTTGTAACCTTGTTGGGAATTGTATGTGTATGGTTTCTTTTGTAAGTTTTATTATGCTTATTTGTTCCCAAAAAGAGACATGCAAATATCTAGAATGATATGTCCCTATTCCCTTCAAATCATTAATATCAAAAGGGACCACAAACCTATGAGAGGTTGAATGAAAAATTCCCTAGATTACCTCCTACGTTTCAGTTATTGAAAACCCAAGAAGGGAAATCTTGTTGTAAGCTCAGGAGGGATAGCACCAATGTGTGCCTCAAATAATCTTATGACAATGGTTAAGTTTTGGTGCATGTCCAAGTGATTACATAATCACTGTATCTGAGCCATGGCCAAGTTATTTCATGCATGGCTCATAATCAAAAAATAAGTGAAAGACCTAATGCTATAACCCTTGTTTGTTAAACCTTATCACCATGATGCAAAATGCTTACTTAAATGAGGTAGCTCAAGGTGACATGTCATGGAGGGCACGACCCCATGAGTTCAATATGAAATACATAAAGGTAAGCCTAAGATAACAAGGACTGGGATGATGTAGTAGAGTCATCGACGTGGAAGCAGCCCGGGTGAGTTGGAGCTTGCTTATTTGATTTTAGGAGAACAAGTCACCCATGTAGAAAGGCTTCACAATGTTAAGGAGACTTGCATCAAGGCCCACATAAAATGGAAATGGTTTCAATAGATGACAAAAATTTCCATATCCTTGAGTTTGTCTCCCAAATGTTTTTTTTATAGCTCATAAGAAAGGGCTAAAATGACTCAACACTAGAGTTTCATGGCAAGAGAAAGATCGGGTGTGTTGTCTCTACTTCTTATAGCAAGGGGACGCATGGAGTGGGACTATCAAATCCATTAATTAAGAGTGGGAGCCATGGAACAATCAGAAGGCATGAGTAGCATAGAGGATTGGACCCACTCGGACATGTAAGCCCGAATTTTGGTCCCTAGTAGTTTAAGGGAAGACACATTTTGAGATGGTACATAGTTACGTAACGCATGGACATGATGGCATACACATGAGCCTAACTATCCTTTTATTGGTGTCGTGCGGGCCCACTATATAAGTCATCCCAGAAATCCATTCCTAGAGCAATGCTTCCTTGAATTAGCAGAAACAATCAACTCATATTTGAGAATAGTGCCTGCCCTCCTGCCTGCATATATATATATACTATATATCTATATATATATATATATATATATATATATATATATATAATATATATATATTATATATATATATATATATGCATATGCAACTTGCATTATGAACGAGTCAACAACTAATGCATCAATCCCAAGTGGCATCGGGAGACTAGCTAAAAGAGGCACGTGGCAGGTTGATGAAGTGGCATTAAATAATTCACTAAGGTTCAAATGGGAACATATCTCAGTCTAGAGGTCAGAATGAGATAAAATCCATATCACCAGAATTGTCCCAACGAGATGAACACAATGAAAGCATCCATAAGAACTTTTAAGGAAATTGAAGAGGATCGAAATTTTTAGACTCCATTTCCATAATGCTACCTCGGATGGGCCAGCATACTAACCATCTCATTAGCACGGGGTCTGCTGCATATTCTTAGTTACCATTTGAATTAATTTTAGTTGTATTGAACTATCAACTATTAGTTGATTCTTCAAATTTGTTGCAGGGTAAAGAATTCAGAGAAATCCAAATCATCCCTTCAATGGAAAAAATCTCATCATTTGAAAGGAAAAGTCATTAATTGAATTCATATAAACAAGGTGGGTGAGCCTTATTCAAATCCATATAATAACTTGATACCCAATTCAAGATCCTTAGACACAATCGGTTTGCACCTTACAAAGAAGTAACCCCTTACATAGAATCCCTACAGAAACTGAGAAATAATTATGGGCTGCAAAAATAGAGAAGCTTATGTGATATTCAACTATACAAATATGATATTCACAACTATACAAATATGTTAGATATGTCAACATGAGAGAAGGTCACAATGGTTTTAATTATGGTGTTTCATTTGAAGTCGAAAGTGGAAGCTTATGTGATATTCAACTATACACATATGTTAGATATGTCAATCTGAGAGAAGGTCACAATGGTTTTAATTATGGTGTTTCATTTGAAGTCGAAAGTGGAGCTCAAGTCGATTGGGAGAATTCAAAACTTTTGATGAAAAACTCCTTGCTCTCCATCTCTAGCGATGTATTTATGACATTTTTATAGGCAGTAGTTTCCAATCACGATCTCAAAAAACTTAGTGAAAAAATGTTATAGGGGTGATATTACCAATGGATGGGCATATGCTAATTGAGCTCCATAATGGAGTATATTACTGCATGTTCAAATCCACAAGCCCCTATTATAAGGACTATGCTCATGCCGTAAAGGTTTTATGGAAGCCAAATATGGAGAACCTTCACTTCAACAAACAAGTTGTACATCTTGAATCTAGTGTATAGGATGTTGAATATAATGTTGATTGGTGTGGGTCCCTAGCATAGGTCTTGGAATTTTTTAAGGAAGTCCAGCGTCTCGAAATTGAGCTTCTATGCTAAGGGCTTGACATTGACGATGGTATCTTGTTGAAAAGAGCCATGTAATTTTTGGGGCTACGTCAGTCGTACATAAGGGTTTGAAAAGTTGTTCTAGAAGAAAATCACAGTTAGTCTTTGATGATGATTCTGAAGGTTTGGAAGGATAAGAGGGCAATAATGGCAATATCCTTGACTTTATTTACATAAATGATTGGCCTAAATTGAGATTCATGTGGACCATAAGCCATTAATTTGCTGACGTTCCCTGCTTACTCCTTTCCCTTTGCAACGCTTAATTCTTTCTCATTTGTCATTTTGTTCTTTGAACAGAGTCGTCGTGGCATTTGTTCCCTATTTGGAATTCGTGTTGTTTCTCCCTTGATTGTGCGTAATGTAAATCAAAAGTACCATGTTGCTTCTCCCTTGATTTTATTTCCTTCTATGGGCTTTATGTCGATGTGGACATGTTATTTAAATTCACATTCTAGCTCATGCTGACTGTGGAGGACATTATGGACGACTCCATCACAGCTGATTTTCATTTAGGATTTTTCCAATTCATGATCTCTGAGAATGCTCAGAGCTTCATCTTGGCATTTTGTGCTAATGGGTCTCCCAACCATTGCGTTTGAACAATCACACGTTTAATATGATCTATTAAGACTTGGATAGAACTGAACATAATGGATTTTATTGTACGCATACTGTAACTTTTCCATGGTGATTATTGTATGGACTCTAAATATCTAATGCATTTGTAGATAAATTTTCATTAGGTCAATATAGAAATGAGTTTATAATTTTTTTTTACACTTACAAGTAAACGTTTACCTCCGATAATGCGTTTGTAACTAAAAATAGTTGTGGCTCCGCATTGGTTAATGCATCTGATATTTTCATTCATGGGAATAATATAGTTGTAGTTTTAATTAATGCATATGGTTATACATTTACAACAATAAAATAATAATGATTTTAAAACTACGTGCATTTATTTAATCCATTTGAAATATTTGTAAAATAGACGTGAACTTAAAAAGAACAAGTAGATTGGTTTTTATGGTTTTTATAACAAAAGAGTAACTGTAAATCAATACCATGGTATTGTGAATTTATAGAAACAGTTTTGCATTTTGTTAAATCCAATAAGAATATGGTTTTGTAATAAGAATATGGTTTTGTAATAGTAGTTATGGTATTAAATTTGTTAAAAGAAAAAATAGTTATGGTTTCGTATTTGATAATAAATTTAAAAATAAAAGGCTATTTTTTTTTTTACAATTTTACTTTTATTTATGCATTTGCATGAAAGTTTTTTCATGCAAATACTTATAATATGTAGAATTTATTAGTGATTTGACATGAAGGTTAATCTCAATAGAGATATAATTATTAGGGGAGATATAATTATTAGGGTAGAGAGATGTAGATTCTCTCTAATTCTGTTTGGATGAAAAGCCATAATCGTTTGGGTTTTTATAATTTTCTATTTCAGGAATTATAGGTAATCATGACATTAGAGGTTTGAAATCATGACCTTTATAAGGAATTAAGTGAAAGTTTTTAAGCTAATCTCTTTTGCAATGATGCAACAACATCTTATAACTAATATTATTATAAGCGATGAGATCATTATATATAACTATTGTTACATGCACAATGAAAAAATACCATATGTAGTTTGGCTATTAGTAACTTGATTTACTTAGATATATTTCTAACTTGTTATGGTTTGACACAATGATGCATAATGGGGAAGAAGGTTATTGTTGTAAACATTCATGGGCCATGAGGATCTTGTACTGTAAGTACTATTGGGTAATGTGTATGAGAAACATGAAAAAATGTCTAATGTATGAGCATTAGGTAATAATGCTTGAATGTCATTTTATGTTTCTTTTTTAGAATATCAATAATGAACAATTGATAGAATCCCTCATTTTCATTGAGTAAGGGATAAAATCCCTCACGAAAATTTTAATAAAGGAAAATGTTTAATGGTTTTTCCCTTCGTGGTTTCCAAGGTAATTTGAGTGTTCATTTGTGTGCTTTTATATTTGGTTTATCATATTGTTAATGCCATCTTACACATTATTGGTAATTGTCAAATTCATCATGTTATTAATAAGTGATGGTAAGATGAATGATGTTGATAAGTTGTGATTAGATAAGTTTCATAAGAATAAATTATGTTAACAAATTGCACTAATGATTATTTCGTTATGAAAATGGTTATTTTCATTTATATGGTTATTCCACTTAATGATTATGATTGTATAATCTGGTAATAATTTTAGTATGTGACAAGTCATTCGTGGGATGTTGCATGCTAACAAAACTTATGAAACAAAACAAAAAATTCATCCTTTGTATTTTGTATGAGATATATCGAGGTATGTTAAAAAATTTCATTTCATTTAAAATATGATTCATTAGTAGGATATATGATTCATTAGTATACCCAAAACTAAAATTCATTGACTAAATTTCATGTATGGTTTACTAATGTTAGACAGGTGGGAGAATACATTATTATATTTTTTACTTTCTTAAAATTATTTCCAAGAAGCTAAAAGGGTGTTAGAAAAGTGCATAGAGGAAAGATTTAGGAGAAGGGAAAGGAGTTAGATAATTAATTTTTGGAAGGAAATGGAATATAAAGAAGTGAATATGTAGAATAAGGTTTTGATTATTTGGAGCTTTGAAAATTTCTATATATTGATCAAGTTTTTTTAATACTAGTTATTTTTGGGATTGTTAAAGGGTTATGAAAATTAAGTTTCTTTAACTAGTAACTAGATAGGCCATTAATTTGTTGAAAGACCAATTACTTTGAAAATAATGTGTTTTTTTTCTTAATGAAGAGTGATAAAAAAAAAGAATTGAATAAACATCAGCCACCTCGTTAATTGTTTCAGGTTATGCAGGTCATGTATCAACTCCACCTCCTCGACCTAATCCCAATATCGATGCTTGAAATGCACTTGTTGTTGGTGGTTTGAGGTTCCAATTATTTAAGTTGGCATGATTTTGGAATTAAATGGATAATGTCCCAAAATTACCATTAATATCAATCAATCTTATGCAATGGCTCTTAGGCTAGAATTTAGAGGCTTGATTGGATAGTGTATGGTATTATGACCTCCTTAAATCTCTAGGTGGATACAAAAATAGAGACCCATGATTGAAGGGTAGATTTTTGTTTCCTTCTATAGGAAGCCACATTTCTCTTTCCTCCCTTGAAAGAAAGTAGATCAAGGTGTAATTTTTTGAAGTGGGCGATATTTTACAAGGTCCTGGGGTTTGTATCTAAATTGATGGAATCCATTATTCAACGCAGAAAATTATGTTCCATTAATTGTTCCGAGCTAGGTTAAATTACAATATTTTCCCCATCATTGTTGGAATGAGTACAAGTTTAGTAACATTGGAAATGTTATTGGCTCCTATATCGATTGGGTAAAATAATAAAAAGTTATGCAATCTTATGCCATGATTTATGTAGAAGTGGATCTTGAGAAAGCACTCTTGACAACAGTGAATCCCCATTTAGATAATTGGACTCATTATTACGAAGTAGATTATGATCAACTACCATTTTAATGTAAGAACTATCATGAATATGGACATTTTTCTTGAATATTACTGAATATGGAAGAACTATAAAGGCATAATGAGGAAGGAGAATAGTGGAAGAAATTTAAAGGAAGAAAGGGTGCCCCCAAGAAAAATAAAACCACAAGGACGTAGGAAAAAAATTGATTGGGGACTAAAGGCCCTCCCTCCCCAACTAAATCAACTTCCAAACTTTCTGAATAATTCTCTTTTAGGAAAAACAAAGGCTTTTCAAGGAACAAATTTGATGCCCTCAATCAGGCATATGAAGGAAGGAAAATCCCATATCCACTACACCAAGAGATCCAGATAATTAACCCCCAATGTGTGATTTATAAGGGTCAAGATGACATTCCTCCCCTGAAATATATTTCAACTAAAGAAAATTTAGTCATAGTGGATAAAGTTTCACTAGAAGAGGAGGAGGTATTTAATTCGCCTAGAAACACTAGGAAGCACCAAGGATATTTGGTTTATGAAGTTGCATATGGAAAATTTGAGGGTGAAAAAGTAATCCATGAAAAACCATATAAAAAAGTAGGTTTCCTACACTAATAGAGATGTGAGAATTTCACATGCAAAGAATTCTAAATATATAGGTTCTCAAAGGTCATTGGAAGAGGCCTTTTAGACAATCCCTGAATAAACCCAAGACAAGGACTGAAGGGAAGAAAAAGAAGCCATAACCACAAAAAATGAGGAAAAGAAGAAAGGATATATTGTACCTACAAAAATGGTTGAAGATGATAATGCTTCCTACTCTCCATCATTTTCATAAGTGTTAAATAAAGAAAAAAGTCCCATCTCCTCTTTTGACAAGATCTAGGAAATAATGTGAGGAAAAAAACTCCAACTTTGAGAAATATAAAAGCTTCTTGGATCTATTGGGAGTTCCTTTTGATCATTCTTGATCATGGTATGCTCGTATTATTTTGTGGAAAGGGAATATAGATGTAATACCACCTCCTATGAGTTAATATATGTTATATATTTTGTCAAAAATTGCAAATATTTTAGCATATTTATGCATATATGCATAATGATTTAGAGATCAAAGAAATCAAACTTTTTGATCCACTAGGCATTCCAAGGTGTCTGATATACTCTAATCCAATATATTGGTGTCATAAGTTAATGTCTCTAACTTCTCTTTATTTTTCCATTGAAATCATATGCCAAAATTACATAAGGGTGGTCTCCAGGGGGAATACCCTAGAGAAGTCATACACCAACTTGTACCACACAACCATCATAGAAGATCCATAACATCTACATCTATGATACCATTTTTTTGGAAGACTTGAAATGTTATTTTATACAAAGAACATTAGCATTACAAAATATAGTTTCTCTTAATGAAGTATGTCAAATAAAATTATAGATATAATTACATGAATTAACATGCTTACCAAATTAAACTCCTAGTCATAGATAATCATGTGTGGTGTACATGAATATCCCATGCAATGTTAAAATCCTATCCATTGGGATATATCTTGATACATAATATACATGTATCCCTCCCCATATATGCTTAAATTCATCAATCAATGGATGGAGATAGACATCAATTCTCTGCAACTTTTTTGTATCTAGGATTATAAGAGCCAAAATAATATGTTCATTCTTCATAAACAACCAGGGGGGTATTGTTCCTACTATCGGCCAAAAATACTAATTGGTGATTTGGTGGGAATATGGGTTACCTCCATCCATGGATACTCTTAATCAAAATATCTACATTTAATCCTTGGAATTATTGGGATATGTATCCCCTATATGGTTTATGACTATTAAATACTATAGGATTTGCACAAGTCCTAGTTCACTTCTATCTGGGGCATGTTACCCATACAACATGGATAATTCTTTCCAACAAAAAAGGCCATTAAATACTTGGAACTATAGGCATGCACATTAATATCTAATGAGGAGGACAATGTGTCATATCGTTGTTTTTTATTTTCGGTACCTATCATGCCTATTTTTTGGAAATATATCTTTGTCTAAATATTTTTCTATTTATAAAATAAAATCATTAGGACATCCATAGCATGATATATGCTCAACACCCAACATTTTCAACATCTGCCATGCCTCTCTATAACTATTAGGAAACACATTGTCACCAGGAACTACCTTATCTTTGAGTAACATGCCATTAGTGGGTAATCAAAATGTACACCCTCATCAAGCGTGCATAAACTCAATCGTGTTTTTATTGTAAGAAAAGATTCCTTAAATATTTAAGGGAGTAAATGATTAGTTATCTTGAAATATACAAGAAACATTCAATGATACATTGCTTTCAATTTGTACAATAACATTGTTCTCCCTAGTTGGGTAGACGTTGACATCCCAAGTTCAAAGACAAGGGTGGAAGAAAAAGATTCCATGATTTTAATGATGGAATCAAAGAAATTAGTATTACCCGCAACTTTAATTTTTCACAATGCGTCTAACACCATTCCCTCTATGGCATCAAAATCCCATAAGAAATTTTCCATACACACCTCTATATGATTTCCTTCATCCTAGCCAACATGTGAAGTAGTGTTACTTTAGAGGTTTTCAATTGTCAACTCAGGATATCATGCGAATTTAATAATGGTTGACTCAACCATGTCTGCTATGTTTCCTCTCCTAATTCTCCCCTTTTAACAATAATCCCTTAATTTAACATTGTAGAGGGACATAATGATAGATAATAGATGAATCAATCATCACTAGAATCCTCATTGTAAAAATATATTGTAGTGGCTACAACCAACCTTAAAAAAATTTCCTATGCTTTGTTTTGGAGCCTCCCTTCTAGATCACAAAAACTTGTCTTGTCTTGTACTGATCCAAGTAATTGTGGTTTCATTGAGCTTCATCCTTTGCATCTTGGATTTTGTTTGCTTAATTGTTTTATTTTCTAACCCACAAGTCGATCTCTTGACTTGGTTTTCATCCAATTCTGAGCTTTCCTTAGAGAACTACGCAATCCTCTAGGGCAACCAGCCTTGCTCCTAGGAATTGTGTAGTCCAAGCATCGAGTGAGCCGTGAGCTCACCAATTTCATAGTGTTAGTTGACAACTAGCCTTGAGCTAGGAAATTGTGCAGAGCATGAGAGGCAACCCAGAGTCACTCAACCTAGAAATTGCACAAAATCCTTCTGCTAAGAAGTAGTTCAGTGCATGAAATAGAGAAATGGCCAGTCCTTCCCATAATTGTGAAATATATCTGGGAAATCCATGGTAGCTTTTCTTGAAAAAAATAAAAACACAAAGAAAAAAAACATAACTAAAAAATAAGGATCTATTTTTAGCAGTAGGAAGGAGGCACTTGAGTTATTTTGGAAATTGTCACCAAGTGTCTTTTTTCCTTGAATTTTTGCCTTCGCATCATAAACACTAAATTGACCAAATCTATTTAATCGATGCTGCCAAATCTCATTTGGACATTCAATCTTGGAGCTCTAGCATTCCCGAGGAGAACAAGGAACCTTCAATGAAATCATTGTCACTTTTCCAAGTAAGTCTTCCTTTTCTAGTCTTTTACTGCTTTTTCTAACACAGTTTTTGGTTGTTTAGCTTGTGAGATTTTTGTTTCACTTGTTTTTTTAAACAAATACTGGCATTTTAAATTTTTTTATCTTATATAAGTGTTGTTTCAAGTTTTAGATTTCCTTTCCCAAGTGTTGCATGCATTTTCCCATTTTTGCACCAACGGTCGTAGTTGCGGAAACTCCCTTCACATGTTTCGTTTTCCTTTAGTTTGATTGATTCTTGCATTTTATTTACTTGCATGCCTCATTACTCAGTCAGTTCTGCACTCAACGTCACACCATATTTCAGATATGTTCAATTTCACACTCCCCTTGGGAAAATCTGAGCTCCCCTTTCCTAGATCTCACACTCCCTTGCATGCATTGATCATTTTGGGGGCTCAAGGCATTTTATTGGCTTCTAGAATTACACAAAGGATTCCCTAGCCTAACTCCAATTTCTCAATATGTAGTTCCAGGAGCCAGCCTCCCAGTCTGGACACTATGATTACACAATGCGTAGTTTCTCCCGACCTTGGCCCTTGACTGAACTACAGATTGTATAGCTCCAGTAAACAAGATTCCCACCTGACTACTGGCAATGCAGAATGTGTAGTTCCCACAGTCATCTTGTTACATCTACATACCAAAATTGTGCATTCCTTCCCATATTGAGTTTGGTTTGTCGCTTGATCTTGTCTTGAAGTTGCTTTGGTTTTTGAGCTCACATTTTCTTGTGATGAGTGCCCTCTCTGTCCCATAGGTACAACAACTGTTGATAATCTCTCAAGAAGTTACAGTGAACATGTCTTCCAAGAGAGATGCATCAAAGGAAACCACCGAGAGTAGTACTGGAAAAGCAGTTGAGCATATATGAGTTGATCTAGCAGTTTATGTAGACACTTGGTTGTTCATTAAAAGAGGCAGAAAGTGGACATAACAAAAAATCAAATATACTTTTACAGAGGAAATCAAGGAAGACTTAGAGGACCTGAAGGTATATATTAGTATCCAGTAGTCAGGATTATACAAGGTTGCATGCAGGTACCTCACCTTCCCATGTCCAAACATTATCAGCTAGATTGTCTCACACATAAATCCAAAGACTATGACATTAAGTAATTCTAGTGGGATAGAGCTTGCCACGTTCAAGGGGGAGAAATTTCTGCAGATGTATCATTTACCTCAGCTAGTGAAGCACATGGAAAACATTTTCTATGACACCCATAACTTTGTGAACACTAGATATATCACCAAGCGTTGAGTGAAAGAGCCATCAAAGTTCAAATAGGAACCCAATCATGTTTACAAGACAAAGTGTCTCAGGAAGGGTTATCAATTCTTGATCATATTTGCATACCAAATATATGGTCAAGAGAGCATAGAAACCCTCCTCGAAGGCTGGGTAGTTGTATTAGACCAGTTGGTGAGTGATGGATGTCCATTCAATGGGCCAAACTTATTGGATGATTAGTTGAAAACCCATGCAGCGAAGGCTCAAAATATGTCCAAGAATGAGCAAGCGGGGCTTTACATGTCTACATACTTATTTTATGCAATCTTTGCCTAACAGCAATTTCTTGGCATGAGATGGACATGGACACTGAAAGAGACTGTCGTCAACATTTATTGCAAGTTTATTTCTGACTATAGCTACTTGGGAGTAACAACAAAGCTAACTGACCATTTCATAATCCCATTGTACAAGCTTATCTTTCAACAGGATCCACCTTGCATGTCTCAAGAACCAATGGAGGCGATACTTAACATTGTAGATTGCTATGTCGCACCGAGTGGCACCTTCATCAGAGTATTTGGTGGAGAGAAGCCTTCGCATGTTCTACCAAGGTATGCCAAGGAAAATTTGGTCATGAAAGAGGTTTCATACCACCTCTCCACAGGGATATCAATAGGACTGCATAGGAAGAAGAAAGGGCCATGGCCTACACTTCCTCTACAGATCAGATTGTATAGGATTAAGATCTTGAAAGATGCATATGTCGTAGCTAAGGATATATTGAAATTAGAGATCAACACCAAATACTTTAATCCATATGATCCCTACGATATTTGCAAGATCCATTGTGCAAATATGTACTATCCACACATCCACGAGAAATTTCATTAGAATGAGGAGGACCCTTAGAGATAATATTACGATACCTCCAAACTCGATGCTCTAGTCAATATAGCAACAACTTGGAAGGCTCCTCTGCAAGCAAAAACAACTCAGGAAGTAACAACAATAATAGCAATGAGTAGCATCCCAAATGAGGACAAGGGAAATAGGAAGGTCATCGAGGATCTAGAGGTAGAGCAAAGTTGCAAGATGAAGACAGATCCTCTCTTAGAGAAAAAATATTTAGTAGTAGAAGCAAAGAGGGAGAGACAAATAAAGGGAGTAGAGCAAAGGAAGAGCGAAAAGAAAAGGATGCACGAAGCAGAACTGAAGTTTTAGGAAACGAAGAAGAAGTTGAAGGAAGAGTGGGAGCTAAGGAGGAGAGAAAGATAAGAGAAGGAGAATCAAGAGGAAGAAGAAAGGCAAGGTGCAATGATGAAGCGAACAAAACCCATATAATTTGAGGAGTTGGAATAGCTAGTAAATGATGAATACAGTGAACAAATGCAAGATAGAGAGCTTGCTCAGCAAATTGAGAAACTAATTGAAGTGACAAACATGGATTTGGAACTTGAGTGACATAATGAAGAAAATAAACTTATGCAGAGAGCACTTGAGGTCATCTCTATCTCCCCCACCTCCAATGTCAGAACCAATCTTGTGCAAGCAAGGTGAGTTTGTCCTCCTTGATAATGATCTAGTCATGGATTTGTACAATATATCATTTGACAAGATGCATAAGAGGATTGTACAGGTGTAGAGGAAGCACTTTTTGGATGATCACGCATCACTTGAGTTCATGAATGAAAGGGAGATAGTGTCAGACATAAAAAAAAATCTAACTACCCTTGCTGATGCCATCTTGGCCTGTGCAGGAGCACAAAATCAAGCGTTAAGTTCCCATTGGCTGAGAATGAACCACTAGTAAAGAAATTGCAGACTATGAGGAAAGAGGAAAATCAAATCAAGGAACTGAGTGTAGTATTCGCAATGGGAGAGATGAGGAAAGTGATACTTGATGAAGTATCATCACTTGAGACTACCATATAGAAGCTCTATGACAGATTTATCATCATGCATAAAGTAGTTGTCTATGTGCATGGCTTACAATAATGGAGCAAAGAGTTTGTTAAAATTCTCAAGGACCTACATGATGCCATCACCCATGTGCAAAAGTGGAAAATGTGGTACAAGGGAACCCCACTTCACTTAACCAAGTAGATGAAGCCACAGGTAGATATGGAGAAAGAAAGACTAGATGTTGATATAGAACTATGAGAAGCTCGCCCCATTCATCAGCAACATATAGGACTCATATGCATAGTTGTACAAATGTTTGGATGTCATGGTGAGAACACACAAGATCCCATCAATCAGTTCCCTCACCAAGGATAAACCAAAGAACCAAGTTCGGCAAGAGATCGATGAGTGCATGGAGCAGCTAAGATGAGAGGTCATCAAGGAGGGCTTTGAGATAAGTGCACATAACATGCATAAGTACATTGGTGGTCCCATCATGGTCAACACCATGCTGCACATGCTTCAAAATGATTTGGACAAAGATTCCAAGATGATATACCTAAATTCTATGGAGGCATGAATCTGCTAGAGAAAAGACACCGTCGAGAAGTTTGGGGACATCATCATAAAGTACCAATATTGGCATCAATATGTGACTGAGAAGCACCAAGTGAAGGTTGTCAAGTTGGTATTTCCTCAAACTTCAGAGTCATAGTATTTTGTCTTGTTAGGTTGTGTCTAGCACATTTTGCCTCACCTGGGTAGATGTGGAAAAAGTAATCTTATTTGTAAATATGTTGTTGTAAGGTCATCATGTTATGTAATGATTTATTTGTAAAGAAGTTGCAGAGTCATGAGGAAAGTCAGAGAGTCACAAAGGGGAAGGTCAAGGGTCACCCCAACCATTTTTATAAATAGAACCTCATAACTCATAGAAAATACTTTTGGGAGCCAATATTTTGGCTATGCATAGGCTTAGAAAAGGCTTGGGAGTATTGTGACGAGCCTTGGCTTATCCACAGCATAGAGTGAGTATACCTCTTTGGAGGAGCAGGTGTTCTTGACTGTAATGTTACACTATTGGGGCTAGTGGTCATAAATGGTGTATGTATGGATGGAACTTTCACTTATATAATAATATTAGAGCCAACACGCTTTCATGCTATGTTGTTATTGTAGTTGGACTGTTTTGGTTGATCTAGAAATGTATGCTGTTTAACTTATTTTTTTTTCTTATGAACTAATTTGTATGCAATTGTATGAATATTTTTGAATGTGTGTTGTTGGATTGACCTGTCACTTTAATTTGTGGACTATTCCGCATTTTAGCTTTTGATGTCATTCCTCTTATGTGTTCCTTTCAAGTTGCGTACTATTATAGGGTTCTAAGGGGCACACTCCCTTTTCCCCTCTGTGTGTTAGAACATCCCATGCATCACGCTTGAATCTCCAAAAGTTCAGACACCTTCTCTCACCTAAAGTTATCATACTTATCTCTACGCACTACCATAGTCAAGGCATTGCACTACCACCCACTTTTAGGACTCCTACTAGAAATGGTTTGGTGTCTATTTCGGACCTCTTATCAGGGAGATCCCATCAATATTGGTGGTTCCAACACCTTCAACATTTATTGCACTGGAAGGAGGGAAATATGGCAAGCTGAGCCCTTGAAGTTTATTTCAAATTTATGCACATATTTGATTACTTTTTTTCTAAATCAAAACCCCAACATGTTTCTCTAATTTTGTTGATTTCGATGTGTTGGTGAGCATTATAGATAACTTGTCAAAATATAAGTTTAATGGTGATAACGGAACACCCTTTTTTAGTCACAGAGTTTCCTTTCCTCGCTTTTGTGACATGCATGATGTCCCCTGGGATGACATTGCCTGTAGGTTGTTCACTTTCACGTTCAAAGGGCGCAAAAAGAAATGGTGTCACACATTTGTCGCAGCCTATATACACTCTTTCAATCACATGTTCAGAGAATTATGTCCTGCTTTGTTTTTTTTTTATGACCATAAAGAACTTAATAGAAAAAAAATTAAAATTATGGAAATCACCTAACAAATCTCTTGAGAACTTTCATGATTGTTTTCTTCATTACTGTTATGAATTTCTTGAAGATGAAGTTGACTAGAATTTTTTAGAGGAAATATTTCAGTATCTTGTTCACATTTATGAGAATCCACATGAGTTAGAATCATTCAAACCTCTCCTAACATACCTTAGTGTTAGATCTTCCAAATATAAGACAAACAAGGTTGTTGTCCCATGTGACCCTCCGTCCCCATCTCATCAAACAGCTCTAGCTTCGCAGGTAGAGGAGGGAGAAGTCGTGAATCCACATCTTGATCTATCATTACCTCTTCCTACCCCACCTGCTCAGGATGTTTACACAAATTTGGACTGCAAGCTCGTTGGTTGTTACGTGGTATTATCTCCCAGCCTTTGTCCACTCATTCCTTTAATCTTCTGAATTTTGTTGTGTTGTATTCAACCATGCCGTGTTCGACATTTGATGTTCACGAGGATCAAGTTCAGGATGGATTTGGTATTGAAAAACCAACCTGTGTTGTTATTTTTTATGAGTATGTGTGGGAGTATGAACAAGAATATGCGATGAAGGATGACCTCTTTTTATCTACACCTCCTGTGCTTTATCCTAAAATCTTCCATGACTATTCCATTTCTATTCTGCCTTGTGAAAATTCATTTCTGAATGTTTCCATTTGTGATCATTCAAAGAACACGTGGGTTGCGAGTCTTTCATTTTATTGCGTAGAGGATAAATATTTATTGTTAGATCCACCTAATATCTCATGTTACCTTTCAAGAAACATAGACGGTGAAAATTCTCATTTTTCATCACCCCCTCTTTACGATTCATCAGATCATGAGGATGTTGTTTTTCATATTGAATTTTTTAAGTGTGGTTGTCATGGTCTCTTCATCATTCATCTGATCATGATTCTAATTTGCCTACTATTGATCTTTCTAAGCTGGCAGTACTTGATGATCCATCTTCTAATGAAGTGAAAAATCCTCAAGTTGTCGAGACACTTCAACCCGAGTTGATGGTTATGTCAAGTTATCGTATCCTTGAGGTTAGTTCCACTTATAATAAAAAATCTATTAAAATTTTCCAGGCTCCTCATCTCTTTGTTGTTCATATTGAATATCAACTTGTTTCATAGTTTTTGCATCCTCCACCAGAATCACACAAACCTATTGCTCATGCATTGGAGGAGTCATACGTAGCAAGAATTGTTATGAAACAAAGTTTTATTCTTTATTTATGTTTTCTCGTTTGTCAAGTTCGAAGGTCTGTACATTCTTGTCTTTCACATGCATTTTAATATGTCACCATGATACATCCACTGAGTGCCTTTCATGTGATTTCCCTTTTTATTTTCTATGGATGCATATAAGTTTTGAACGTATTAGTTTGCATTGTTTCATATTTCTTGTTTATTGGTTTTCTTTCATATATTTCTTGTCAATCATGCTTTCGCCTACATGGGCCAATCAATGCGCTGATGGCTACATTAGAAGTATCACTTCATGTGAGTTAGCATGTGCTCTTCTTAGCTTAGGAGTAGGAGTAGAGTTTTTGTTTCTTCTTTGTTTGTTTATTTACTTAAATTTTTTTCTTTGTCTTGCTTCTTTCCTTCGATTTTTCCAATCACACCCGTAGGATAGGTTCCGAATGAAACCATGTTTGGATTCTTAGACAAGCAAGGTGAAATCCAAGAGGAACATGGAAAACTATCAAGATTTGTTTATTTGTCTATTCCCTCTCTTTATGATAATCTTGCATCTGTTCTGGTCCTTTCAGAGAGAGTCATGGTGAAATCACGATGCTTGCACTCTTAACTGGTACCACGTACTCTAATCATTTTTCTATATTCAATTAACCCTTGTCAACTCAGTCAAGTAGAGTAAGGAGAGGGGGGAAACATTAGCAAGTATGTCAAAGGTATATATAAATATCCTTCTCTAAAGGGACAACCTCTGATGCTCTCAATAAGTTGGGATCCCCCTTTCGCGTCAAGAAATAAGTAAGCGTCTATGCACAGTTCTTTGAAAAATGAAAAATGAAAAAAATGAGAAAAAGGAAAAAGAAGAGAAAGGATTCCTGCACAAAGAGGTCAAGTAGGTAACTCTTTTAGGGTACTTTCCAAGCTCACTCGCAGCAGAGAAATGCTTGTGTTCCTGAAAGACTCTGTCAGGGTACTGTAAAGGCCTCCTGGAAGCGAAGAAACACCAAAGATGAAAATAAAACTCTAAAAATATATTCTATTTGTGCACTTATATACCCCTCATCCCCAATGAAAACAACTTAGTTTGACTTGGATTGGTATGTGTGCTACTGATAAAGAGATTGGTAGGGACTACATCTTTAACTCAAGCTAACTAAAGAAGCTATGATAATCGAAGAACTAAACAATAATTCTAGAGGAGTTAGACTCGATTTGCATGAGACAAGCTCCATAGAGAGAACTGGGGTTCTACTAATGTGTCACCAATGTTGTAGAGGCTAAAACAACCATCCAAAATTTCACCTAGCTTCGTTTTGCAGTGTCCCTTCTAAATAATAACAACTCATCTTCCCCTGATCTAGGTACTTGTGCTTTGACTGAGCTTCATCCTTTGCATCTTGGCGTATGTTTGGTTACTTGGTTTACTATCTAATCCACAAGCCAATCTCTTGACTTGGTTTTCATCCAATTTTGGGCTTGCCTTAGACAACTATGAAATCCTTGAGGGAAACTAGCCTTGCTTCGAGGAATTGCTCAATCCAAGCTGACAATGAGCCTTGATCTCAAGAATTGTGCAGTGCGAGTTGACAACCAGCCTTGAGTTGGGAAATTGTGCATAGCATGAGAGGAAGCTCATTGCCACTCAACCCAAAAATTGCACAGAATCCTTATGCTTATAAGTTGCTAAGTGCATGATTCGAAGAGTTGCCCAGTCCTTCCCAAAATTACACAATTTCTCTAGAAAATGAATTGTAGCATTTTATAAAAAGAGAAAAAAATAAAAAAGTAAAAAAGAATGATTAAAAAATAGGGATTTATTTTTAGAATTTGGACAGAGGCACTTCAGTTATTTTGGAAATTGCTGCAAAGTGTTGTTTTTTCCTTGATTGCCTTCGCATCATAAACCCTAAATTGACCAAATATATTTAATCAATGTTCCCAGAGCTCATTTTCACATTGGATCATGGAGCTCTGGAATTCTCGAGTATATCAAGGAACTTTCAGTGCAATCATCATCGATTTTCCAGGGAAATCTCTCTTTTCTAGTCTTTTGCCGCTTTTTCTATTGATTTTGCTTATTTATCTTGTGGGAGTGTTGTCTCACCTATTTTGTTGAATGACTTCTAGAATTTTAGCCTGTTTTAGCTTGTAGAAGTGTTGTTTCAAATTTTATATTTCATTTTCCAAGTGTCGCATGCATTTTCCCATTTTTTCACAAATGATCACCATTGCAAGGACTCCCTTCACATGCTTCATTTTCCATCAATTTTATTGATTAATGAACTTGTTTGCATGCATCATGACTCAGTCAAATATCCACTCAAGATCACACTATCTTTCAAATATTTTCGATTTCACCCTCACTTTGTGCAGATATGGGCTCCCCTTGCACGGATCCTGCTTTCCCTTGCATGCACTGTGCAATTTGGGAGCTCAAGGCCTCTATCGTGACTTCTAGATTTCCGCAGAGGCTGCCTTGGCCTGGCTCCAATTACGCATTGTGCAGTTACAGAAGCCAATATCTCTGTCTGGCCACTGAGACTGCACAATGTGCAGTCTCTCTCAGCCTTGGCCCCTAAATGAACTACGCATTTCACAATTCCAGTTAGTAAGCTTCTCTACTAACTGTTAGGACTACACAATGTGCACTTCTCGTAGTCATCTTGTCACCTATGCCAACCAGAATTGTGCAATCCTTCCCATCTTAGGCCTAGTTTGTTGCTTGATCTTTTGTTGAATTTGCTTTGGTTTTTGAGCTAACATTCTCTTGCAATTTGTGTCCTCTTTGTCCCACAGGTACGATAGTTGTTGAGCATCTCTCAAGTAGTTATAGTGAACATGGCCTCCAATAGAATTGCATTAAAGGAAACCACCAAAAGAAGTACTCGGGAAGCAGTTGAGAAAATATCGTTTCATCTACTAGTCTATGAAAACACTTAGTTGTTCATTGAGAAGGGAAAAAAGTGGACATGGTAGTGAATCAAAGATGTAACTTTTGTAGAGGACTTCAAGGAAGACTTAGAGGAGTGACATATATATATTAGTATCCAACAATAAGGCTTATACAATGTTTCACACAGGTACATTGTCTTCCCATGTGCAAACATTATCAGTTGAATTGTCTCACACACAAATCCAAAGACTATGACATTGAGTAGTTCCAGCGGGATAGGGATTTCAACCTTTAGGATGGAGAACTTTCAGCAGATGTATCATTTACCTCAGTCGGTGAAGCTTATGGAACACTTTTCTATGCCACCCACAACTTTATGAACACTAGATATATCATTAAGCGCTCGGTAAAAGAGTTGTCAAAGTTCAGACAAACACCCAATCATGGTTACAATACAGAGTTTGTCAGGAAGGATTATCAGTTCTTTAGCATCTTTGCATGCCGAATATATGGTCAAGAGAGCACAAAATCCTTTCATGAAGGTTGGGTAGTTGTACTAGACCAGTTGGTCATTGATGGAATGCCATTCAACTTGTTGGACTTGTTGTATCATAAATTGAAAATCCATGTGGCTAAGGCTCAAAATTCACCCAAGGATGAGAAAGCGAGGTTCTACATGTCTCCACACTTACTTGATGCAATCTGTGCCCAACAACATTTTCCTGGCATGAGATGGACATGGACACCGAAAGGGAATACTGTTAATATGTATTCCAAGTTCCTTTCCAACTAGAAATACCAAGGTGTAATAGAAAGGCTAACTAACCATTTGATAATCACATTGTACAAGCATATCTTTGAGCAAGATCCACCTTGGATTTGCTGAGAAGCAATGGAGATGATACATAACATTGAAAATTGGTATACCTCACCTGGTGGCACCTTCATCGGAGTATTTGGTGGAGAGAAGCCTCTACATGTTCTATCAAGGTATGACATAGACAAGATGAACATGCAAGAGGTTTCATATCACCTCTACACAGGGTTATAACTAGGATTGCATAGGAAGAAGAAAGAATCATGGCCATCTCTTCCTTTGCAGATTGGATTATACGAGATTAAGAGATTGAAATATGGAGATGTCAAAGCTAAGAGGATATTGAAATTTGAGTTTGGAACCAAAGAATTCAATCCATATGATCCCCACGGTATTTTCAAGGACCATTATGCGAAGGTGTACTATCCATGGGTCCACGAGACATAATTCTTGCCAACCTGAATGCCTTCTCTAATGAATCAGGTTCCCAAAGACGAAAATCATGTTGGATATTATCATTTAAAGTCCCTATGAACACACCAATCCTATGCTCCTCTGGAATATTTTTTACCCTTATGTTCAATTTTTGGAACTCCTCAATGTGCTCCATTAATTGAACCCTTTTGTCTGAGACTTATCAATTGGCTAAAAAAAGTGTTGCTTTTTGTATCCTCATAATGTGTTGTCAATTCTTCCATAAAAATTGCCCAAGTGATAATTTGTTTACGAGAGCAAAGCCATTGATACCATACAAACTTATTTGGTTCCAAATACAAAGTTGAAATATGTACCTTTTGTGTGTTTTGCAAATTATTAAGATTGAAAAATTGCTCCATCTGTAATATCCATGTTGCAGGATCCTTGCCATCAAACTTCCTCATATCGATTTTTAGAATATCATGGGTCTTCGATCCAACATTAGAGTCTATGGAATCATGATTAACATTTATTTTGTTCTCATCATGAGTTTCCTTTACTACCCTTTCACCATTAGTGACCATTTCTTGTAGCAACTTATTCATATTTTTCTTCAATTCTTCCATCTTATCATCCATGCCATCCATTTTAGCGTCCATGCCATTCATCTTAGCTTCCATGCCATCCATCTTAGCTTCTACACCTTTCTTTAAATGATCCATCTTCGCTTCTACACCTTTCTTTAAACCATCCATCTTAGCTTTTACATCTTTCTTTAAACCATCCATCTTAGATTCTGTTACCTTTTGTGCAAGTGACACTTGTTGAACTTGGTCCCGTAATTTTGATATATCATGTTGCATTTCTTCCTCTTCTTCATGAGTCATGCTAGAGCTTTCAGGTTGCTTACTAAGTTTTTTCATTTTCTTTTCTTGGGGCATCAATTACTGATAATAATTCTTTACTATGCCCTTTGAATTCCTTCAAACTAATTTTTCAAACCAAGCTTATGCAAAAGTTTAAAAAAACTACACACCTTTTTTCACTTTCTAGGATCTTGATATTGAATCTGACATTTCTATGTAATTTTGGATCATCCAGTTTTGAAATTGCGATTTGTAGTAGCCCTCTGTGTCCTCTTTCCAATGCCACTAGTTTGATCCAAATTGGATTCTCCAAGGAAGAGTTATGCACAATTTCCCAATATGACCTTATTATAGACCTTTCCAAAAGAGCGAACTTGTATGAAGCACCACATGTCACTGTTTCAACCTTTGGCTCTGAAAAATATCTACAAGAAACTACAGTCCGTCATATTTCTATACCTTCTTACAAAATTGCAATCCGATGCTCAGAGAGAAAGTTATGACGATTTTCCCTAGGTCACATGTTTGGAATGTAATTCAAGAGTTTGCAAAATGACCAACTTCCTCAAATCATATCTCTACGAATATAGCGCAAAAAGCTCCGACCCAAGGTTCAGTGCGATTTTGTCTCAAATGAGTTTTTTTTTTTTTTTTTTCGCTTCTGAAACTTCGTAGAAAAAAGTTATAGCGAAAATACCACGATGACCTATTTGGAGCAGCGAAACCTTAGAATCCAAAGCTTTGATACCAAATTTTATGAAACCAACTCACAAAAAGATAGAAAAGATAGTTGAACGCCTTAGAAATAAGCCTCTTCGAGGGGGAAACCTCCTTTACATTACACAAATGAACAATTCTTGGATGATTCAAATGACAGAACCTCCTTTATATATATAAGAGTCTAAGGGGTCACAATATAACCAAGCCGACCTAACAATAATAATATAAAGACACAAAAATAACAATAGAGGGATGTTATGGGGCATAGTAATAACAATATGGGGACAATAGGGGCACACCAATATTAATAAGAGATACAACTACAATATTAATGGGGGCATCACTAGTATTATAGGGACCTAAAAAATGTAAGATCAAAGGTCACAGGTTGCATGTGAGGAGGAAATTGAAGGAAAATAATGGAAATGAAGAAAATAGAGGCATCATTAATAAAAAGGCTATAGAGGATCAGTGGGCAAGCTTTTTGATAACCTTTTGTTGGTTCAAGTTTGGAGCTTTCTCATTATTTTCTCTCTCTCACTCTTGCTCACATAGAGATTTCTTGGACCACTATAGCTTTGGATCAAGGAAGGAAAAGAAAGCAAAGGAAAAGGAAGCAAAGTAAGGATCAAGGAAGAAGAGTAGGATCAAGCAACTTCAGCATAAATACTTGTAGGTAACCTTTTACATGTTTGGTTCCTCGCT
Organism: Pinus taeda; assembly: GCA_000404065.3. Taxonomy (NCBI): domain Eukaryota; kingdom Viridiplantae; phylum Streptophyta; class Pinopsida; order Pinales; family Pinaceae; genus Pinus; species Pinus taeda. Next base: position 46,781 of record APFE031357200.1, on the reverse strand, counting down.
GGTTTGGACATGCATGGATTTGCATGTTAGTGTATGGTTCTCTTGCTATTGACGGCATTGTTTTGTTGGGTTATGATAGTGGTTTTCAGCATACCCTTGCTTTTTTCCAGATGCCATGGTGTTGGGATGTTTATTTCTATTTTGAGCTTTGGTTTCCCGAATGGATTTTAGAATTCGGGGCGGAGGTGGACTCAAGGTTCATTCCCAAAGGCCTAGGAATCCCTTGACCAATTTTGGTGGGATATATAGTAATTCATTAGGGAGAAGTCTTGATTTAGGGCCTAGTGATCTAGGTTTGGATTACGGTAAATTATTAGAGACTCGTCTCGGTTTAGGGCCTATTGATCCAAGATAGGATTGAGGTGAAGCTTGAGAGACAAGGAGATGCAAAATTCCTCAAGGATAGTGATGGATTCTGGATGGAATTCCAAGTTTGGTTTGATTCTGATCGGAGCACCGATTTTGGTGTGATCATGGTTTGGTGAGGGTGGAGGTGGTTTAACCTCTAGATTCCCTTCGTTGTAATTGGATTGGTTGTTCTATGAGATCCGACATTCATTCTTGGAATATGGCACGAGGGCGACTAGCTAAAAGAGAGATTTTGTTCAACCATGTCCATGGTCAGGTAGTTCGTGGATGTCCTGAACCTGGTTGAATTTTCTTATGATTAATAAAAGCTAAGTTCTCATACCTTGTACTTGTTTATATGTGTATTTACTTGTAACTGTTAAGTGGATGGATGAAACACCTAACTGATGATATAATAGCTCAATGGAGGAGGAGGTGATCCTCATGGTTATGTTTAAGAAGTTATTCCAGTCATTTATGCTCTGCCTTGTATCGTAGACCTGTAGGTTGCATTGTGGCCAAGTGTTTGACAGAATGACAGTCTCGGTTGGGGATGCTCAGGCCTAATGCTATGGTCGATCTTGAATATTTAGTATTGTTATCATGTCTTTGATGGATTTTGATGTTTGTAGCAATTTTTGGGTAGAGATTAGTATTCTGGGCTAGAAAAGTGGCTCAAATCTCATGGTCACTTGCACAGGTTTGCTAAGAAAAGTCCACAGTCACTTGAACAGAGGCCTATGGGAGTGAATTTTAGTTTTTATTCGTTGTCTTTCCAATATCATGAGAGAGACTCTGGGTTAAAAGGCTTATATCAGCAGTGGGACTCAGGGACTTGTTATCTAAGTGGCTAACATGTCTTGTGAGGGTGTTTCGTTGATGTGGATGGGCTTTTTTGATATGTTCCGGGGATTCCATTTCCTTAAGGTCACCTAGGATATTGTATACCTTAGTAACTTCTGTCATCACATGTTTGTCTGGCTGGTTGGCTGCTTGGGTGGACCTGGGAGGAATACTTGTAAGAAACTTATAGCCTGCCAAGCAAGATGCAGAACAATTCAGAGAGCAGAGTGCAGTTTACCCAATGGGAGAGTTGAGGAAAGTGATACTTGATGAATTATCAACACTTGAGAATATCATGTGGAATCTCTATGATGGATTTATCCCCATTCATAAAGTAGGTGTCCGTGTGCATGGCTTACAACAACAGAGCAAAGAGTTTGTTCAAACTCTCAAGAATGCACATACTACCATTTCCCATGTGCAAGAGTGAAAGAGGCAGTACAAGGGGGCCTCGCTTCACTTAGCTAATAAGATGAAGGCATAGGCAGAGATGGAGAAAGAAAAAGTTTGAATGTTGATCCAGAACTATGAGCAGCTTGCCCCATTCATCAGCATCATATGAGCCTCATATGCATGGTTGTACAACAATTTGGATGTCATGGTGAGAACACACAAGATCCCATCAATTGGTTCCTTCACCGATACTAAACCAAAGAACCAGGTTTGTATAGAGATCGCTGAGTACATGGAGCAGCTACGATGAGAGGTCACCAAAGAAGACTTGGATTTGAGTGCACATAACATACAAAAGTAGATTGGTGGTCCCATCATGGTCAACACAATGTTGCACATGCTTCATAATGGGTTCGACACAGGTTCCAAGACCATATACCCATATGTTATGGAGGCATGAGTCTGCTATGAAAAAGACACCATCAAGCAATTTGGGGACATCATCATGCAATACCAAGCTTGGCATCAATATGTGACCAAGACGTGCCAGGTGGAAGTTGTCGAGTTGGTCCTTCCCCAAACTTCGAAGAAATAGTGTTTTGTCTTGCTTGGTTATCTCTAGCCTATTTTGTCTCACATGGCTACATGTGGAAAATGTAATATTATTTGTAAATATGTTGTAAGTGAAATTTCAAATATGTATAAGGTCATCATGTTATATAATGAGTTATTGTACATAAGTTGAAAAGTCATGAGGAAAGTTAAGGAGTCGGAAAGGAGAACGTCAAGGTTCACCCTACCCTTTGTTATAAATAGAACCTCATAACTCATAGAAAATACTTTTGGGAGCCAAGATTTTGGCTAAACTTAGGCTTAGAAAAGGCTTGGGAGTATTGTGACGAGCCTTGGCTTCTCCATAGTGTAGAGTAGGTATAATTCTTTGGAGGAGAAAGTGTTCTTGATTGTAATGTTCCACTATTAGGTCTAGTGGTCGTCAATGGTGTATGTATGGATGGAACTTTCACTTATATAATAATATCAGAGCCAGCACTCTTTCATGCATATGTTTTTATTGTAGTTGGACTATTCTGGTTGCTTTAGTAATGTATGTTGTTTAACTTACACATTTGATTATGAAGTACTTTGTATGTAATTGTATGAAACTTGTTGAATGTGTGTTGTGGGATTAACCAATCAGTTTAAGTTGTGGATTATTCCGAATTTTATCTTGCCATTTCATTTCTCTCGTGTGTTCCTTTCAAGTTGTGTGCTATTACAGGCTTCTAAGGGGCACAATCCATTTTCCCCTTCATGTGTTAGAACCCCCCATGCATCGCACGTGACTCTCGCAAGGTCAAACAATTTCTCTTACCAAAAGGTTATCATACTTATCTCTACGCGTTATAGCGGTCAAGGCATTACACTACCACCCACTACTGGGATTCCTATTCCAATCGATTTGAGTTCTAGTTGAGACTTCTTATCGGCGAGGTCCCCTAACTGTTGGTGGGTCCAACACCATTAACTCTTGGTGAATCTTAATGAGTCCAACACCATCAACAAAATATTAATAATTGTATTAATAACATAATGTATTTAATATATTCAAACATTATAGAAAATATTTATAAAAACATATTTTTTTACTTCTGTAATAATTAATATGAAACCAAAACCTATATTGAACTAAATAATAAATTTATGATGATGATAATGATGATGATGGTTATAGTCCACTGGGACCAAATTGGTCTATCAGACCTATAATTTCTTAATTTATAATTGTCTGGCTCCTTGTCTTTCTTGGCGAGATTGGTGATGTAGCTTTCTTTTTCTTCTCTACAGTCTTCCAACTTTCTTTATCTTGCATCTCCTTCATCTCTTCTAGTTCTTGGGACATTGGTGTCTTAGCTTCACGATCTATTGTGTTCGTCCTTTTCGAGATAGTTGGAGAAGAAGTTTGGTCTAGGATATCTTCTTTGCTGTTAAATGAAGATTTATTTTGTGCGTTATTTGAAACCTCATAACTGTCGATGCCCGAGGGGTTGTTGAGTTCACTTTTTTGTTGTTGGGCAGGGCTTTCCCCCTGCTTCTCTTTAGAGTTGTTTCTATCTTGCCCGATTTCTTGTAATTCAGAGTTTTCTCGAGAGTATTCTTCTTGGATGATAGTGTAGTGTTCTTTTTGTGCTCCTTCACACCATGTAGATCTGTGGTGATTTTTTCAAGCAGAATTTTTCTGGTAGGCTTTTGGGCAATTTTTGGCTAGTGGCCTGTCTCAAAGCAGGATCGAAATCTGAAAAGGGTACTTTCGTAATCGAGTTTCTGGTTCCACACATAGTATTTACTTGTTAGGTGTATTTTATTTGGGAATCCGGCGCTGAAGTCCATTTCCACACAGATGCGTGCATACGTGGTTCTGGCATATTCCTCTGTTTCTGGGCACCTGTAGTAAAATTTCCCAATTGCATTTCCAATGTCTTCTAGTGAAGAGAAATTCCAGAGATGCAAGGTTAGATTTGGCAATCTCACCCAAACTGGTGCTGACGTTATGACTGTTGTTGAGGATCGAATAATGGGTTCCATGGCCTCATGAATAGGCTTGATTTATCCCAAAACCAAGGGCCAGAATCTAGAATACATTGTCTGCTTTCACGGTTTTCAAAATATACTATAAAGAAACCCCTAGCATAGGCGTAGATATTAATTTCATCAGGAATTAGAGGCTTCCATACCTCTGAAATCCAACTGTGGAGAGCTGTTAGCTGTGGCCAAAAACTATTGAATCGACATAATAGGGCACTTTCAGAGAACTTCAAAGCCTCATCGAGTGAAGCCTAGACCACCTGGACAGTGGGAGATGGGGCTTCACTGATGATATGGGTAGGAGCTTTCCCCTCAGAGGCAGACGTAACTGAGCCAGCGACTATTTTCGGGAAGTTGGGAGCCATCTAGAGAATGTTCTCCTTAGCAAGTAAGGGAAGCAAGACCAGGAATGCATATAAAATGTGCCACAGAGCCGCAGATCATATCATTGTAGATCTGAAAGCCGCAGATCACCAGTAGAACACCTTAGAAGGTGAGGGAAGAAAGACCGTGAATATATATTAAATGTACCACAGAGCCGCAGATCATATCATGGCAGATCTGAAAGCCGTAGATCACCGCAGATCACTGCAGATATGAAAGCCGCAGATCACCGCATATCTTCGAAGAGGGCGTGTAATATAATATCCACCAATGGGGGATGTCCTGAAAGTAGACGAGCAAAGCAACAATATGGACTGGAAATCGATGAGTCAAGAAAAGCCCAAATAGAATCTTTTACTCAAAGAAAGTAGCACCAGAATGGAATGAAAGTCATAGATCACCGCAGATCTGAAAGCTGCAGACCATCGCATCAAAAATATTCACCGTAGATCATCGCAGATCTGAAAGCCGCTGCTCTGAAAACCACCAATAACCGCACGAAAGCCACAGATCGCCGCATGAAAGCCATAGAAAGCTGTCAAAATTGGCACGCAGATTACCGCACATCCCTGCAGATTTGAAAGCCGCAGATCCGTCAAAATTGGCACGCAGATCACTGCAGATTAATGGAAAGGTCGACACGAGATGTTGCAGTGGGCATGTAGCTTGAGATTGAGGGGCCAACCTTCCACGATGGAGAGAAGCATGTGGAGATTGTGACAGGGTGGTCGATGGTCATGGACTGAGATGATTTCTGATATATGACATACCGATGGGTTGTATACCTTAGTATGGTGATCTTGGTGATAGACGGTTGCCAGGATGGTATGTTGTCGAGGACGATAATGATTTCAGGTGGAGGAGGATGTAATGACCTATAGTTCCTGGGCGCGTGGGCGAACAAGGCGTGCACATGGGTAGGCCTAAACGAACATGGGTAGGCTAAACGAACTGCAGTGCGGTTGGATGTGTGAGCTCTTTTGAAGTGTGCGATGGTGTTATGCACATATGGAAAGGAGGGTGAGCATATATATGCGTGGTGGCATGGTGACAAACATGTATGGAGGCCGACATATGTTTTGGAGACTTTGTGATGGTGTAGGGGCTTTGGGCGAGTCAGCTGGGTAGCTAGGACCATGCCCTACACTTGGTATATACGGAAGTGTGTTGGAGGCATTTCTACAATCATCCATCTTGGATCATCATCTCTCAACGCATCACTTGGACGCAGGCCGAAGGTAGAGCGGAAGTGCAGGTTAGGCGAGGTTGCTGTGGAGGGCTGCACAACGAGCGACCCGGGCGGGCGCCCATTTAGGGCTGCATGACGGGCGACCCGGGTGAGGGCGTCCGTGCAGGCGTGCATGATGGGTGACCGGGTGAGGGTGCCCATGCAGAACTGCATGGCATGTGACCGAGCTGGGCATGCGGGTGACTGTGAGGGCATCCGGGTAGGCGTGCACGATGGGTGGCCAGGTGAGGGCATCCGTGCAGACGTGCACGACGGGCGACCCAAGTAGGGCATCCGCCGAATGAAGAGTTGGTCGACATGGTGAGGACGTGCAGACGGGCGGTCGGGTGTGGGGGCGCTGTGCACGACGGTACGGTGGAGACGAAGGTTGGAACCAGAGGTTGTAGAGTTGGGCAGGCTGTACTACGTGATGTTTCACACGATTTTGCCGGTTGCCAAGGGTTGGCAAGTGGGACTGCGTGTGGGCAGGTATACACGGTTTGGGTGTCTGTGGACCAAACGAAGTGCGAACCGGGGAAGACGTGCGACAAGGAGAACGACTGGTTGGTGAGTCGTGCGATGACCGTGTAGAGGTGCCAACAAGCTAGGCAACCGAGTTTGACGAAGTTGTGAAATTTGGCTAAGTATAAATTTGGGGTTTCCCAAGGACTTAGCCTATACTTTGTAAAAGTGGAGAAATTGTATATATATTGATATCGGACAGACTCATATTATAGGGAGTTTCCCCTCCCTTTATACTGTTGTGCATTTCTCTTGTATAATGCTGTTGATAATGAATGTGTATGTGTGTTCATTTGTATAAAGGAAACATAATAATACTTGGTAATGAAAATAAAACTAAGTATGAAATGTTAAGGTGTAGTCTATAATCGTAAGTATTGGTGAAAAGAAAACGGTTGGTAGTGCTGCACCTCACCTAGCACAGTTGAAAGACTACCGTAGATTTGGGGGCTATATAATTCTATTGAAAAAATAATTTTCAAATAGTTAAATAAAATTAGAATAGTTACTAGAAAGTAATCTACATGTTGTAATATTCGAAATCCTTCTAAAGTATTAAGCTAGTAGAAGCATAATACGGCGATGACATGTAGGTGATATGAGCTCATAACGTAGTATGTTTGCAGATAATACATTGAAGTGAAATGAAATTGACTATCCACCTTTTCATGGTGTTATGGACGAACCCATTAAATTTCGTTATTCTTATAGATAATATTAAGCGACTAAATTAAGTCCAGTAAACTAGCTAGGTTATATGAATAAACCCGGAGGTATTAATACATTATACAGGAATGAACTACATGAGTATATAGTGTATAATATGATAGTGGTACTAATGATAGTAGTATGGATTTGATTCAATATTATTCCTATAGGGTTAACAACTTCATATACATACATTAACAAGATTGTATTGGAGTCAGGTTGGTACTAATGATGTTCGTATGGTTTTGATTCAATATCATTCCTATAGGGTTAACAACTTCATATACATACATTTACAAGATGTACTGGAATTAGGTTACTTGCTAAAGGTATATTATCTTAAACAGTTCCTTTCTTATTGGATGGTTCCAAATTGACCAGATTTGATATGAATTCCACTCTAGAATATAATGTGAAGTTCCTATAACTTTGTTTGGCATCGGTGGTTTAGAAAATAGTTTAAACAAAAAAAAATTATTATTGATATAATTCAACTAAGAATACATATATAATGATTAGTGTATTTATTAAAACCAATCTTATTATGTCACTATCAATAGATAGTGATATATAGCGATGAAGCTAGAGCATTACTTTGGTCGTACAAACAAAATTCAGAAAATGTGAGGAGTCTATAATGTTTACTTTAGATTTAAATTGTTTGTACCGATAATTTTCGCTGATGAGTGGCTGCTGCCATCACCATGGCACCAAAATCCGAGGTGATATGTCAGCGTCATAAATTTTCATTTTGATGTTAAATTCGTAAAGAGGTATGAAGATCTTGGTCTATGATATGATAATTAATTAACTAAATGTTGGTAGGGGTCTTGGAATCCTCCGCATTGACTAGACCTGTAAGTTGCAATCTTTGTCCCACTTGGCATACTTCTATTTGATGTAAATTTACTAGCTTGATCCTCTTTCGATTCACCCATAGGTGTAATGATTACGTAGATATTTGGGAACCAACGGCAAGATTATGTTCAACGATCTTAAAGATTTGTAACTGCCATCCCATAATTTGCAGAATTATGACACCATGTTATTATAGCCACCGATGCAACAAAGTTTTCAATCCTTCCTTAAGAAGGCTCTGAGATTTGATGTGTCTTATGCATATCACACTGGGAAAGATTTCTCAAATCAAAACAATTTGATAACATTTCCATGATCTTACAAAGCATCAATTTCATGGCATTCCTTTTAGGTAATCGATTTTGTCTAATTACAATTTTGGTTGGCTTCCCTGTTCTCAAAATTAGATTCATCATAGTAATTGTTGTAATCTCCAGTAATTTGGTATAAAACACGTGGTAATATCAAGTGGTTGCATGGAAAATTAAGCATCATTTGTGGAGATAAGTATTATTCAATATTGAGTCATCTTGCAATAACCTTAATGAAAATCTTTATGATCTCGTTAATTTTTGAAAAATGGATTTGGTTTGCACACGTCTTCTAAAAAAAAGTTGCACCTTTGCTGTAAATTTGGTCATATATATGTAATACGTATGTGTTTTAAGATTTTTTTTGATATATATATGTATGTTATTTTTAGTTATATATAGATAGATATATTAAAGTGTTTTTTTAACCAATATAATTTATTAATAGCAAAAGTTATTTATATTTATATATACATGTTAATTAATATAAAATTTATTGTGTACACATGTGAATCTTTATATATATATTTTCAAAACGAGATGGAGGTCGGAATGTTGTGAAAAACTTGGATGAATTAGAAATGGGCAACTCAAAATAACCCTGGATGAATCAGAAATGGGCAACTCAAAATAAGTGTTTCATCAAATCAAGTTGCCAAGATGGTGAAAGCAATCTGATATCTTAAAAGATTATAATATTTAATTTGGTTTATATTTATTCGATTAATTTTATAAAACATTAGAAAAAATCAATTATTTTGGTTTTCAAGTTTTTTTTTCAAAATTTTGATTACAATTATAATTTCATTTCATTTATGGTGATATATCTTATTGAGACACAAGGTTACGAAGAACCGGGGTTTCAAGCTTTTGCAAGTGTTGAACTCCATGGAGGGGCGCAAACGGGGGAACTCCACTCCCTCCTACAGTTAGGTCGTAGCTAGCCGAGGTAAGAAATCAATAGGAACTGCCAGAGGTCCTTCAGGAGAAGGGAAAAGGAACATTGAAGAGAAACAAGGTTTGACCAATACAAGGGAGGACAATAGAACAAAATAAAATGAGAAAGAAGACAACAAACAGGAAGTAGAAAACAAAACACAAAAGGGACCATGTAAACCTAAGGCTGAGGTCACACCCACAATAGTTTTAAATAATCTTGCTCTGCAGGTGCACAGGGACCACATGCATACCTATGCTATCATTTGTGAATTCATGGGATTATGGCCCACAGAAAAGGCGCTACAAGCGTGGATTAAATAACACTGGAAATCGAAAGGAGGCATAGACCTACATCTTGGGTCAAAGGGTTTCTTCATTGTGGTCTTTACAAATATTGAGGACAAAGACAGGGTGTTTGAAGGAGGGCCCTACTTCTATGCAGTTGCAGGCCTGTACATGTGGCTTTGGCTGATGAATTTTGTCCCGGAGCGAGAGACTTTCACTTTGGTCCCGGTCTGGGTAAGACTCTATTCCCTACCTCTAGATTACTGGAAAACTGAATCTTTATCTGCCATAGGAAACAAATTAGGGCATTTTTTCAAAGGATTTGAGGCCACTAGAAGGGGAAAATATACTTCCTTCGCATGAATATATGTGGAGATGGATCTCTTTGGAGCTCTACTGGATGAGGTCATCTTGGAAGTTTTTTATGAAGAATGGGTGCAAACAGTAGATTATGAACATATTCCTTTCAAATGTTGCAGGTTCCATGAGCATGGGCACCTATTTAGAGATTTCCCTCTAAGTAAAATAGAGAACAAAAGTAAAGCTACCACTGTGAAAGACACTGAAAACTTTCACAAAGCGGGACATTGAGGAAAAGGGGGAAAAGGGGGGCCAAAGAAACATCAAACGGAAGGGCAACGAGGCCGTCTAAATAGGTTCCAAGTACTATAAGAAGAGGAAGAGATAACAAAGGTAGACCAGGTAATGGAAGGCAGCCCAAGGGAGAAGGAGAAAGAAGAAAATAGTGGACAAATACAAGATATTAATAAATAGAAAGAGACTACGCTGAGCGATGGAGAACTGGAAATGGACCAAGAAATGATCTAGAGTGAGATGGAAATGGAGGATCATGAACTGCAAGATATTCTTGATAGAGAACACCTAGATCTGGGAGGGTTCTTAAAACAAGGGACAATGGGAGCGGTAGACTCACTACCTCAAGAAGAGTTTAACAGAGTACAACTGTTCTTCCTTTGGAAAACTTAGGCTAAAGGGCTGGAAAGGCAAAGAAACAATAAAAGGTAGGGCAACAAAGGTGTGAAAACTATGAAAACCACACTAGGATTAGCTCCTAGAAATCCAGGAAGGAAAAGAGGCAGAAAAAAGAAAAATGAGTTATTGATGGAATGTGGAAAGATAATGATAGATTCAGGTAAGATGAAAGATTTAACCATTTAATCCTTTACAAATCTTTCATAATGAAGTTCACATCTTGGAATATCAGAGGTCTAGGAAGTAAAAGAAAACAAAGAATACTTAGCAATATAATGAAACAAGAAGTTCTGGATATGATCTTTATCCAGGAAACTAAATGCTCCATTCAAAAATAAAATAAATACACAGTAAATGGCTCAATAAATATGAGTTTCTAGAAGTCAAAGCAGATAAAACAGAAGGAGGTATACTTACTCTCTGGAACCCCCAAAAGGTTGGCATAATAAATGCTGAGAAATCCAGGAATTATTTATTAATGGTTATTCAGCCTGTGGGAGATAGGGAGACTTATTTGATTACAAATGTTTATGGCCCCCAAAGACTGGATGATAAACTCAGGCTTCTAGATTCTCTTCTGGAACTAAGAGATAGATGTGCAGGAGTACCATGGATCATGGGTGGGAACTTCAACATGATCAAACCACTATTGGAGAAAAAAGGTGGAACTAGAACTTTAAGCAAAGAATCTATAGCATTTCAAACTTTCATAGACAATATGAAGCTAGTTGACACTGATATGAGTAATGGCCTCTTTACATGGAACAATAAAGAGAAGGAGAGTCTAAGGTAGCCTCAAAGTTAGAAAGATACAGAATCTCAGAGGACCTTATGCTCATAGATAAGGAAATGACAATGATAATTCTCCCCTTTGGAGGCTTGGACCATTGGCCTGTACAACTTGAGGCTCAGGGCATTTGTACCCCCAAGAACATACCTTTTAGATTTCACAATATCTGGCTCACCCACCTAGATTTTATCAGTAACATTGCAAAAATGGTGAAAAAAATATCTGCATATTCAAGGTACAAGAATGTTTCTGCTACACAAAAGACTAAAACACATCAAGCTCAGACTCAAAGATTGGAACAAGAATGAATTTGTTAATATTTTTGAAGTGAAAAAAGTTGTTGAAGGTAAAATGCAGGAACTCAATCAAGCCCTTATCACGGATGGCTTTGATAGAGTCAGAAATGATCAAGTCACTAAGCATCATCAAGATTGGGAGAACTTATGTAAACAAGAGGAGTTACTTTGGAGACAGAAATCAAGAGTTCAATGGCTAAAATAAGGGGAGCGAAAGACTGGGTTTTTCCACATATCCACCATGGCAAACATATCTGATAACAGGATCTCATTGATCAAGGATGATGGAGGTCAACTACTCAATACCCATGAAGATATAGAAGCTATGTTGGTTCAACACTTTCGAAGTATCGCAGAGGAGCCCATTTTAGATAGAGCTCATTTTATCAGGGACTTAACAAGGTTCATACCTAAGCTAGTAAAAGATAAGATAATTTCAATCTCAATAGGCCAGTGACTGAAGAGGAGGTTAGTGAGGTCATCAAAAAAATGCAGAATGGTAAAGCGTCGGGCCTTGATGGTTTCAATGTGGATTTCTTTAAAGCTTGCTGGAACATTGTCAAGCAAGATATTTTGAATGTCATGGAGGACTCTAGGATGAATAGAACCATTTTGAAGGTGCTCAATACATCCTTCATCTCTTTGATCCCCAAACAGGACATTGCTCAGACTCCAGACAGATTTAGATCCATAGCTTTGTGCAATGTGGTGTACAAGATAATATCCAAAGTTATTGCCAATAGACTCAAACCCCTTCTTCCTACTCTAGTTTCTGTGGAGCAATTAGGATATGTGGAGGGTAGACAAATTATCAATAACATCATTCAAGCACATGAGGTGGTTCATTCATTGTTAGGCAATAGGAAGGTGGGAATGATTATGCAATTGGACCTTGCCAAAGCTTATGATAAGTTGAATTGGACCTATATCAGGAAGGTCCTTCTAGCCTTTGGATTTGACCATAACTGGGTAAGATGGGTTATAGCACTGGTAACTTCTTATAGCTTTTCAATTCTAGTTAATGGTTCTCCATCCAAGACTTTTACTCCTTCAAGAGGCCTCAGGCAGGGAGATACGCTCTCTCCCTTTCTCTTTATCGTCATGATGGAAGGACTTAGTCGATCTATCAAGCATGCTAAAGAAGTGGGTAACCTCAAGGGTCTCCAACTCTCTGAGACTAGACAAGCTTAGACCCACCAACAATTTGTTGATGACACCATGCTACAGGGCATCCCCACGATCAAAGAAGCACTAGCTTATAAACAAATCTTGAGTGACTTTGCCATGGCTATAGGTATGGTGGTAAATCTCTCCAAACCTAAGATTTTTTTCTTTAATACTAATATTGCTATCTAGAGGAATATCTCCAGAATTCTGGGTTTTCAAAGGAATGTCCTTCCTTCCAAATACTTGGGAGTTCATCTAATTGATAAACCTTTGCACAAGATCATTTGGGAGCTAGTGATTAACAAGATGTACGATAAAACCCAGAAATGGACTGTTAGATCTTTAAACTTGGCAGGCCGGTTGGTGCTTACAAAAGCTATACTTCAATCAATCCTCGTCTTCAAGCTTTCAGCCCTTCCAACTCCAACAAGAGTTTTGCATCAATTTAGAACCATTCACAGAGACTTTCTTTCGGGTAAGGGGGAGGAGAGAAAGAAATGGGCCTTGGTAGCTTGGGATAAGATTTTCAAGCCTAAAAACCACGGAGGTCTTGGACTAGATGATCTGGAAGTGCTAAGCAAAGTTTTAGGGGAAAAATTATGGTGGTGTTAGGTAAAAGATCCAAAGGCGCAGTGGGCTCGTATTTGGAAAGAATAGTACGCCAGAAATTGGCAAGATAATGATAACATAAGGATGACTGGCATCATAAATGTCTCCTACATCTAGAATAAAGGCTGGGAGAATAGAGGCTTAGTGCAAAAAAATAGCTTCTGGGAAATTAGAGAGGGAGATCTTACTTTGTTTTGGGAGGATAAATGGCAGCAAGAACCTACACTGCTAAGAGAAGACTTTGTGGACCTCAAGAAAGAAACTAATACCAAAGGGTTACTTAGGGTAAAAGAATTTTTGGATCAAACCAATAGTGAAGGAAAATGTAGAACTTGGAAGAATATGGAATACAGGGATGATAGTCCCTTGAAAGCAAAAGATGATGCACTTCTGTCAATGCTGGAATAAAGGAAAATTCTGGTTTCAGAGGGGCATGACCAACTTAGATGGGGCAAAAATAATGAAGGTACCTTCAATCTTAAGGAGCAAAAGCAAATAATCCTGGAGCTGGATTTTGATGAACCTGACAGGGTTTGGCAGAACCTATGGAGGCGTCAAGGATGGATGAAAATCAAACTCTTCATGTGGTTGGTACATCATAAGAAAATTCTGACTTGGGAAAACATTCAGAAGAGGGGTGTTCTAGGACCGTCTAGACACCAGCTTTGTGAATCCTAAGAGGAAATGATGGAGCACCTTCTCAATAATTTCATTTTCACCTCTAGGTTGTGGAATACTTTTGCCACAATTTTCAAACAGACAGATAGGGACAAAGGAAGCATTATCAATACCCTTAATAACTAGAGAAGAAACTTCTCTGATTATGAAATTCTTCGCTCAACTTGGGCTTTAACTCCAAGCTTCATAATATGGAATCTTTGGAAAGAAAGGAACTATAGAATCTTCAAAAATGAAAATAGTTCCTCCCAGCGCATTATTTCACAGATCTTAAGACAACTTAAGGAGACAGTGGGAACTTTAGTGCGAATGTCCCCAAAGAATCCACCTTCAGAAGCTCAAATGCAGATGCTTCTTCAGTTGGGTATGTAAGGGCTTATACCACAGGGCATGGATAGGGAGGTGAAGGAACTGGTCAATAAGCCAGATTGTTGGCATCCTCCCCCTTAGGGTTTTTTTAAATGTAACATTGACGGGGCCTCAAAAGGAAACCCAGGTATTGCTGGTTTTGGAAGGGTGCTAAGGGATGAAAATGACTACATTGTTTTTATTTTTCATTGCCATTTGGGAAGAGCTACAAACAATATGGTGAAATTAATGGCACTTGACAAATGATTAGAAATCTTAAAGCAACACAATCTCCATAATATAATAATTGAATTTGATTTTGAGTTAATTATTAAATTGGTCAAGAGAATCTGTTGTGGCACGAAGCCAGAAAAAGTCTCAAGACACTGGAGGCTTCTTCAGGTCTTTCAAAGGATTCAGTTTTACCTTCTCTGCTTGCAAACCATGAGTTTTACTCATGTGTGAAGGACAACAAATAAATTGGCAGACATTATAGCCAATCAAGGGGTGCTCTGTAGCAAAAGTAGGGTCAAGATGAGTTGGAAAGAGATGCCTAAGAATAGATTGAGGGAGCATTGTCTCAATCAGTTGGATGAGGACAGAACATTATTTCGAAATAGAGTCGCAGAGACGGGGTCTAGTTGATTCAAATTCAATATGAAGTGTTATTTGAGAAGTGATGTTACAATTGGGATGCAGGTCTTTTTCTACCTCCTTAGCCTAGGTAAGTGCAAACCCAGAAATCTCAGGTGGAAGTTTCTCGGCAAACAATGGTTCTCGGATGACTGGATGGAGAACATCAAGAATGGTAAGAAGATTTTCATCTTCCTTTGGTTCAAGCACCTAAGGAGTTGGGATGGTGCGAGGGACAGGAGTCTGAGCTTTCTCAGCAGACTCAAAATCTCCCGCATTACTTCCCATGGTGTCAATACTGCCCTTGGGGTGGTTTCTGGTTTATTGCATGCTCTTCAAGCCGAGAGTGATTTTTCAGAGTTGGGAGTGATTCCACTGATCACGCAACACATGGCCAAGGTTGGGGAGAGAATACCATGCTCATCACCTGATAATACTCTGTGCTTTTGGTTCATGCGATATGATCCTCTGCCATTGGATCAGATGAGGAGAATCAACGGTCAGGGAACAACATGCATGTTGGTGGGTCCGGGTCTTTTATCATGCGGTGGGTCACAAGGTGATCGTGTAGTAATTCTCTGTGCTTTTGGTTCATGCGAGATGATCCTCCGTCGTTGGATCAGGTGAGGAGAATCAACGGTCAGGGAACAACGTGCATGTTGGTGGGTCCAGGTCTTTTGGCCATTTACACATTGTTTATTATGGATTTGAGTTACTTCGGGTCTATTGTTTGGGTCTTTAGGACCTAGTTGGCGGCTTTTTTTATTTTTGGTGAGGCTTTTACCTAGGGCTAAAAGGTTTAGCCTATGGTTGTTTGTATTTTATGTAATTTTACCCTTTGAACATTTTGAATAGAAGGCACAACTCTTGCATTAACAAAAAAAATATAGTTTCATTTCATTTATAAAAATTATATCACTATATTCTAAAAATTGTACACATTTTAATTTTTTTATATGATAATTTTTTTTTAAGAAAAGTGAATAATCATAACAATTTATATCATAAACAAACATTAAATTTATTCATTTTAGAAAATATGACTATCATGTTGCATTGTTGTTTATAATGGGTATTCTCTCGACAGTTCCTATGCATCAAAATTGATGCAACCATTAGGAGCAAGAAACTTGGACATTGATTTATCGTACCCATATATCCATTCTGAATGCAACATCGTCATGCCACATGTTAAAGAGTTTTCGTTTCTTGGCTTAAAGAAAAGAAAAGTGATATAAAATTAGGGGTTTGATATATTCAAAATTATCAACATTATACATACTTAAGAAAGCCATATTACCTAGTCATTTCTATAGAAAGATTTAGTTTTCTTTGTTCATATATTTCATCATATTATTATATTAACCTCACCTTTTCAAAGTATATATATGTTTGTATATATGGACCTTACTTTTTAAAATTATATATACATGTTTCTTTTTTTTTCATTGTTTGTTAATTTTAATTAACAAAACAAAATGGATAAATTTTTATTTTAGTTTATTTTTATTTTAGAAAAGTAGTATTGTTTAACATATGTAAATATAGGGTTATGTTTTTTTATATGTAAAGATTTTCATTTATGTGATGGAAAAATCTCTCTGAGATAAATATAGTTATTCTCTTGTCTCAGCAACGGAAAGTGAGTAGAGCTAGAGTCATCATAAAAACACGATAGTATATGTACCATGCTTATGGAAGTTGAGTTGTGTATTTAAGTTTAGTGAATAAATTTATAAGGGAGATTGTGAATTGGTATGTAATTTTTTTCCATTAATTGAGTGATCAATGTTTACCATATCAACTTAATATATTTTATAAATTAATTTAAACTTTCCATATTGAAGAGCCTTTTAATGAATGAAACATCCTTCACAAAAAAAATCAAGTCTCGATCAATATAAAATCTTAAAACTCTTTATAATTATACACGTTATTGTTAAAATATAATATAATTTACATAAAAGTTAAAAATATATTTCTTTTAATTAAAAAATAAATAAAATATATTATTTTTTAAAGAAAAACTAAGTGGTCGAAATGTCCAAAAAGCAAAAACAGTGATATTGCCGCCACGTGGCTCTTGTTATTTTAACGAATCTCTTCATGTTCCTATTTTTTATGAATATCTTTATATTTCTAATACATAAAAAATAATGTAATTTTGGAAAAAAATACTATCAATCCCATAATGCTATGATGAAAAGTTGAGGTAATCTCAATAGAACAAACAAAACAATTCATATGTGGTGAAAATTAATAATTGAAGTCTAGCAATGGGATTTAAATCGTTAGATTTGTGTTTCCTAATATGTTCATATCTCATAAACTTCTTCAAACAAATAGTATAAGCAATGCACAATTATCACAATTGAAAAGTCATGAAAACAAGGCTTTCCGTTCCCCAAGTATTATGTGAACGTAGTAATAACACATCTATATTCCTTGTACTCGTGAGTAACTTGTCAACATAATGGATGCTTCATGTTTACCATTCACACTTAAAACATCTCACAGACATGTGTTCATGTTGTTGTTCTCTTCGGTCTTGCATTCCCCTTCTTTCAATGTAATTTTGTGCTTCTCAAGTCTAGCTAGTCCTTCCTTCAATGTTTTGGTGAACATGTTAATTAATTAATCCATAGGAAATGGAGAAAATAACTAGTCATAGATTTTTGCAAGAAGTCAAGTGTATATGCTCTAGAGAGTGGAAGCACAAACTAATTTGGTTGCTAACTTGACCTTGTAACCTTGTCTTGTATGGAAAGGACTCTGTTGGAACTCACATCTTATATTTTATCCTATATAGTATGTAACACTATCTTCGGTCGAAGGCCAATTTTCCAATTGCGTTTAGGTAACATTTCTGGTTTTAAAATTTTCATTTCAAAATATTCTAAATTGCTATGTTTTCATTCATGTGAATTCAAGCTTTAAATAAATCTTGTTCTTTGATTGTTTCTTGATATGCATGCTTTCCTCTAAACAAAGGGGCCAATTTTCGAATGAGGGTGAGATCATTGTGCTAGAATCCATTGAATGAAGATATGATGACCAAATCACATTGAATATATTTTAGTTACAATATTTTGAGAGTACTACCATCCAAAAATAAATCATAAATCATTGTGCTAGTGATCCAAATTGGATCCTAGAGCACTCTCCAAGTTTTCAAGAACTCTTTAAAAATCATGTCAAAGAATAAAAGTCCTATAAAGATCAAGCTATTGGAAGGAATCCTCAGACACGTGGGGTAAATATGAGCATTTTTATTAAATATTAAGAGAAAAAAGAAAAATCCATTGATGAAATCATGAAATAATTGAATAACCATTTTTTAAATACCTTATATTTTTAATAATCAAATATAATACATAAGCTAAAAACACGTATAAAAAATAAAAAACAAACCAGGATACAACTCAGGAATCTGTGGGAGTTAATCGCAATGATGAGGAAACGACTCTACCCAATTTTGTAGAAGATGGAAAGGGAGAAATCGGGAGAGGAAAGATGGAAAGGGATAAATGGGGAGAGGTGCGGCGGTGCCACTGTCTCTCTGCAATGAGGGTTTCCCATCAGGGTATGGCAAAGGGATGAGGGTCAGAGCAAGGGGTGGTACTCCCTGGCTTTAAGAAGGAATGTGTTGTTATGAAGTCTAAAAAAATTAAACCAAGGATGGAGGGCTTGGGTACTAAATTGAGGAAACCTTTAAAGTCAGGAGATCAAATTTTAATGTTTGAAATGGCAATCAACATGGATCAATGAGGGCCATCGATCTAGTGTGCAGAGCAGCAGACCATGGTAATGTGTGCTGACACCAACGACAAATGTAGAGATAATGTTAATTAACAGAGATAGTTTATTATATGTGATTAGTGACTTGTCGCTAATCACATCTCGCAGGGCAAACCTCTTAGTGAAGAGAAGCCTCGAGCACCCAGACCTGAAATATTATGAAACACGGAAAAGTAATTGTTTCGGTTCTATCGGAGCGCATTCCACAAAACCAGTAGAACACCTGAAGGGCTTCGAGGCAGTAAGCAGTTTTAACCAAGTCTTGCCTGATGCCACACAACGATTTCCACGCATCCACTAAAAGAGAGAGAAAACCACTCACATTAGACGTGTAACCAATGAGCTACTCAACCACCTGATATGAGTGACCAGCATAGGATTTGGGGGGCCCAGATCAATGAAGGAGATGTGTTCCGATGGATGACCAAATTTTACGGGGTCAACAAGAAGAGTTGTATAGGATTTGAAGTCCGATATGGACGATGAGTTGGTAGAAGATTCAGTTTCGCGGGCATTCCTGGAGCAAACAGAAATAATGACCATTAAAACATGTCCAAGAGAACTGACACACTCATCCATTACAGAATAGGTGGTCGCCTCCCTGTGAAGCATTATACAATGACTGTAAATGCCAAAATAAGGGATTTGAATGGATAGAGGTAGGGGAACAGAGAGCCAAGAAGCAGAAATGAATAGTCAGGAAGTAGATGGCTTTAAAGCCACAGATTGACAGAGAGAAGAAGGAGGCAGAGCAGTAAGTGAAGCCAAAAGCAGAGAGAAGAAGTGAAGCTAACCTACAGAGCAATGGCAACATCGAGCCAAAGTTAGGATAGAGATAGAGAGAGTCAGAGAGTCTGTGCACTCTAGTCCAAGAGAAGGTTTGAGAGATTCAAGCGCACTCCTCTGTAAAACCTATCTTGTATGAGTCTTAGATTGGAATCATACTAATGTGACCAATAGAGGTCCAGAGTCAGTAAGAAGAATATGTGTACTCTAGAGACTTGGGGTGTCCAAGTACAATCTTACTCATCTATATCTATTGAGTGAGACTCAAATTGAGTTCACTGTTGTAAAACATTGCTTCAAAATATAATAGAGAGGCCACCACTGAAGGCCGGACTAGGAGACGTAGCCCAGGAGTATTGGGTGAACTCCTTATTAAACTTCTTGTGTTTATATGTTTGCTTGTTATGTTTTCTTTAACTGCTTCATTGCCTGTGTACTTCACAATCTTATTGATCTGTTGCATAAATTAACATAGGCACATCCATGCACATGAGCTTGTAATACCTTGTTAATTGTCTTAGATTAATTTCGGATCAAGTGGTATCAGAGCTCTATGTTGCTAAGGTTAGAAAAGCTTGTGCTGGAGTTTTTTTTGTTGAATACTAACTATGACAAAGCTCAAATTAGGATAAGGAGAGTTGATTACCCATAAATTGGAAGATTATATCCTAAGAGGAAAATGGTAGAAGAAAGTCCCTTGGAATCATAATCCTAGTTCATGGACAGTTTCATGACCATGAGAGCCATGGTAGAAGAAATGTATAGAGAATTTAAGAAAGGTCGAAGTGAAGATTCTTCAACTTCCCAACATGACAAAGGAGTAGAAGAATCTCTCATAAATGACCATTCTAAAGGCAAAGGGAAAGAAGAAAAACTTCCCACACCTCCTGATAGTCCTGAAAATAAAAAGAAGTAAGCGTCTTTAATTAAATTAGATGTTAAATTTGATTTGCCAATATATGATGGAGAGTTGAATGCAGAGAATTTGGATAATTGGATTAGATAGATTGATGTATATTGTAGGGCACATAGCATTGATTCAAACAAAAGTAAGATTTAGCTAGCCGGCCTACACCTTGGAGGAACTGCCTTGGTATGGTGGGAAGACAGAACACAAGCTGACATGAAGAAGCATGGTGAAAGTCTTTCTGTCTGGAGTGAATTTGTTTCTGTAATTAAAAAACAATTATATCCACTAGCTTACATATAGCAAGCCATGATGAGTTGGAAAACTCTTTGCCAATTCAAAGGGCAAAGTGTCCAAAGTTACACCCAATAATTTAGAAAAATATCTTTGATTCTAGGTATTTCTTTAGATTCACTTGAAACTCTGCTAAAGTATATAGGTGGTCTACACAACTATTTAAAGAACACCATTCTCATGTTTAATCCTATTAGCGTAGATGAGGTATCTGTTCATGCTACACATCTAGAGGCTAGAGGCAAGAATGTGAACCCAGAAGTTGGGGGATCATCAAAACCCACTGCAAGCAAGAACAAGGAAAAGAGAAAGCAAAAATGGAAAGGGAGGAAGACAAATACTGTACAAAAGAGCAAACCTTCATGCACTCACTGCAAGAAGGATGGGCATGATGATAAACATTGTTGGATTCTGCATCCAAAGCTGAAACCCAAGAAATATGATGGTAAAAAGAAGAAGATTTCTGCAGCTATTCAGAAGGATTTGGGGTCAAACTTAGGGGATGAAACAATAATCACAACTATAGGTATAAAAGATGAAAATTCTAAAGCATCTACTAGTAATTCTACACAATCTATTGATAATGAAGAAAATGTGAGGAAAATACATGAGCTTTTTCATATTAGAGTTATTTCCAAGCATCAAAAGATTGATACTTTGTTTGATAGTAGCTCACAAGTAAACTTAATTTCTGAAGTAATTGTAAAGAATATGGGATTACTAATCACACCTCACAAGAAGCCATATCCATTGGGTTGGGTATGTGATAAAGAAAAGCTATAAGTGACTAGACAATATAAACTTAGGTTTCCTTTTGGGTCGGCATTTGTAGATGTGGTTGAGTTAGATATAGTTCCCTTGGATATATGTGGAATTGTTTCAAGAAGTCTTTACTTGTATGATAGAAAAGCCATTTTCTATAGAGCTGAAAACAAGTATCAACTTGTGAAAGATGGAGTTGAATATATTGTAAGATCTCATAAACTCAAAAATAATTATACTCTCATAAACTCAAGGCAGATGAAGAGAATTGTAAATTCATGTAAGCAATTTTTATAGATGGTTGTAAAGGAAAAGAAACCTGATAAAACCAATGTATTTGAGGGCTGTAGTGCTAAACAGCAAGATGATTTAGAAAAAGTTGTTTCAAAATATGATATATTATTTCAAGAACCAAAAGGTTTGCCACCTAAAAAGAAAATAGTACATGATATTAATTTGCAGCAAGATGCTCCATTGCCTAACATCGGAATGTACAGTTTGTCAGCTTTAGAGAATGCAGAAATTAAGAAGCAAGTACAGGAGTTTCTCGACAAAGGGTTCATAAGACCTAACACATCACCATGTGGGTCTCCAATTGTCTTGGTGAGAAATAAATATGGCTCATGGAGAATGTGCATCGATTACGGAGCACTAAACAAGATAATGATCAAAAATCGTTATCCCCTTCCTCGCATAGATGATCTATTAGATCAGTTGAAAGAAGTTATTTACTTTTCCAAGTTGGACTTGCATAGTGGCTACCATCAGGTCAGAGTTGTAGAGAAAGATGCATGGAAGACTACTTTCAAAATGAAGCAAGGATTGTATGAGTGGTTAGCTATGCCTTTTGGCTTAACTAATGCTCCTTCTACTTTCATGAGAGTAATGAATGATGTACTTAGGCCTTTCATTGATGATTTTTTCATTGTATATCTAGATGAAATTCTTGTATTTAGTAAAACATGGGAAGAACATTTGAAGCATGTAAAGAAAACTCTAGATGTTTTGAAAAGAGAAAATATTTATGTTAAGTTGTCAAAATGTGAATTTGGCAAAACATCTTTGAATTATTTGGGTCATATTGTAAGGGGTGGTGAATTGAAGATAGATCCCTCTAAGGTTGCAGTCATTGTAAACTAGCCTAAACCCAAATTTGCTACAGAAGTTAGAAGCTTCTTAGGAGCAGCACAATATTGGAGAAAGTTTATTGCTAACTTTTCCTTGATTGCAGCTCCCTTACATGCTTTAACATGATTGAACAAGGTGTTTATGTGGGGAGCGAAACAACAGAAAGCCTTCGACACCTTAAAAGAAAATATTAGTACAACACCATCACTAACACTACCCGATCTTCAAAGACCCTTTGAGATTAAAACCGATGCCAGTGACTATGCCATGGGAGCAGTGTTGATGCAGCACGGTAAACCCATATGATATCATTATGAGACATTTAATTATGCAGTAGTTAATTATCCAACATATGATAAAGAATTGTATGCATTAGTACAGAGTGTGAAAAAGTGGAAGAATTACCTAATGGGAAAAGAGATAGTTATACATACTGATCATCAACCACTTCAATATTTACACTCACAAACTAAGTTGCAGCAATCAAGACACTATAGGTGGATGGGTTTTCTACAACAGTTTCATCTTGTCATCAAATATAAAAAGGGTATACAGAATAAAGTTGCAGATATGTTGTCCAGACCAATCATAAATGCATCTACTATACTTAAGCATAACTCAGTATTGCACGAAAGCTACATTGAACAATATGCTCAAGATATAGATTTTAAAGATGTATATGCTACTTTAAGTTGTGGAAAACAAGTAGAAGAATTGGATTATCATGTTAAGGACCAACTCTTGTATCATTTTGGAAGGTTATGCATTCCTCAAACTGAAAGAGTAAATATAATTAGGGAGGCACACACATCTCTAATATTAGGTCACTTTGGTGTAAGTAAAATAGTTGCACAGCTGCAAGGATTCTATTATTGGCCAAAAATGAAAGAATCAGTTTCTAGATATGTAAGAGGGTGTACCCTGTGTGCTAAAAGCAAGCCCAACAATAAAAAACTAGGCTTGTACACTCCACTACCAGTTCCTTCTCATCCTTGGGAAAGTGTTTCTATGGACTTTGTTGGGGGACTACCCAAATCTAGAAAAGGTCATGACTATGTTATTGTGGATAGGTTCAACAAAATGTGTATTTTAATACCTTGTAACAAACAGATTACAGTTGAACAAACAACAAAATTTTTCTTTCAACATGTATGGGTTCATTTTGGATTACCCACTTCCATTGTATCTGATCGAGATTACCAATCTGTTGGGAAATTTTGGTCAAGTCTATGGGAATTGATGGACGTCAGACTAGAGAAGAGCACAGATTTTCATCCACAAACATATGGCGAAATAGAAGTGGTCAATAGGACGATGATTTAGTTGCTTAGAGGATATTGTAGCAAGCATCCCAATCTTTGGTATGAACATTTATGTTATGTGCAACATGCTTACAACCGGGCTAAAAACTCTTCTACACAAAGATCTCCTTTTGAGACCTGTTTTTGTTTCACACCAAGGTCTCCTTTGGATTTTGTCTTTAGTAAAGACACAGTGCTTGATGGACACAATGATGTGGACAAGGCAACAAATTTTATTGAACAAATCCAAGAGATTCACCAGGCAGTACAGGAACAGCTAGAAAAAAGCCAAGCCAAGTATAAGACAAGGCATGATAAGCATCAGATTGGGCATAGTTTCCAAGTTGGTGATCAAGTCTGGCTATATATAAGCAATGGTAGAATGCAAGGTGAAGGTAAGAAACTAAATCCAATAAGGTATGGACCTTTCAAAATACTTGACAAAATCGGTGAGAATTCCTTTTGCCTTTATTTGCCAGCTTACATGCACGTCTATTCATTAGTTAATGCAACAAGCTTAAGACTATTTGAACCTTCATTGATTGAAGATCCCGAAGAGCAGAGTCAATTGCCTTCTATTGATGATCTGTTACCTGAATATCTCAATGAGTTGCAGGAAGATACAGTTCTAGACATGAAGGTGAGAAAAATAAGCAAAGGGGATGTTGAGTACCTCCGGATTGGACTCAAAGGTTCAAAACCAAGCAGTGCAAGATTAATAGAAATTGGGCAAGCGAGGAATCTATATCCTCACTTGATTGATGCTTAAAAAACAACTTTTGGCAGTCCATAAGCTTTTTCCAGTGGGAAGGCCATGATCCAAATTGGATCCTAGAGCACTCTCTAAGTTTTCAAGAACTCTTTAAAAATCATGCCAAAGATTAAAAGTCCTATAAAGATCAAGCTATCAGAAGGAATCCTCAGATAGTTGCAATGGCGATCAACAAGGATCAACGAGGGTCGTCTATCTAGCGCGTAGAGCAACAAACCATAGTAATGCGCACTGACACCAATCAACAAATGTGAAGATAATTTTAAGAAATGGACATAGTTTCTGATATAAAATCAGTGGCAAGTCACTAATTGCATCTTGCAGGGAAAACCTCTCAGTGAAGAGAATCCTTGAGCACCTGGACCCGAAATATTATGAAACACGAAAAAGTAATTGTTTCAGTTCCGTCGGAGTGGGATTCTGCAAAACCAAGAGGATATCGAAAGGGCTTTGAGGCGGTAAGCGGTTTCAACTAAGTCCTGCCCGATGCCA
Source organism: Pinus taeda (assembly GCA_000404065.3). NCBI lineage: Eukaryota > Viridiplantae > Streptophyta > Pinopsida > Pinales > Pinaceae > Pinus > Pinus taeda. Next base: position 21,625 of record APFE031357200.1, on the reverse strand, counting down.
CACAGTGTTTGCAACGCATCCAGTGGAAGAGAGAGAAAAATGCTCACATCGGATGGGTAACCAATGAGCTACTCAACCACCCGATATGGGAAACCACCGTAGGATTTGGGGGGCCCAGATCAACGATGGAGATGCATTCCGATTGATGACTGAATTTGATGGGGTAAACAGGTAGAGTTGTATAGGATTGAAGTTTGATATGGACGATGAGTTGGCAGAATGTTTGATTTTGCGGGAATTCTTGGAGCAAACAGAAATAACAACCATTCAAACATGTCCAAGAGAACTGACACACTCATCCGTTACAGAAAAGGTGGCCACCTCCCTGTGAAGCATTATACAGTGACTATAAATGCTGAAAGAAGGGATTTAGATGAAGACAGGCAGGGAACGAGAGTGCCGAGAACCAGAAACAAATAGTCAGGAAGTAGATGGATTTAAAGCCACAAATTGACAGAAAGTAGAAGGAGGCAGAGCAGTAAGTGAAGCCGAAACAAGAGAGAAGAAGTCAAGCTAACCTATAGAGAAAAGGCAACATCGAGCCAGAGTTAGGACAGAGACAGAGAGAGTCAGAGTTTGTGCACTCCAGAGAAGGCTTGAGAGATTCAAGTGCACTCCTCTATAAATATTGTCATGTATGAGTCTCAGATTAGACTCATACTACTGTGATCAATAGAGGTCCATAGTCAGTAAGGATAGTCTGTGTACTCCAGAGACTTAGGGGATCCAAGTATAGTCTTACTGATCTATATTTGTTGAGCGAGACTCCAATTGAGCTCACTATTGTAAAACTCTGCTTGAAAACATAATAGAGAGGCCACCATTGAAGGCTGGACCAGGAGACGTAGCCCAGGAGTATTGGGTGAACTCCTTATTAAACTTGTTTTGTTTATATGTTTGCCTACTATGTTTTATTTAATTTCTTCATTGCTTGTGTACTTCACAGTGTTATTGATTCGTTGCATAAAGTAACATAGGAACATCCATGAACATGAGTTTGTAATACCTTATTAATTGTCTTAGATCAATTTTGGATCAGCTCGAATACATTAAATGAAGATATGATGACCAAATCACATTGAATATCTTTCGGTTAATATATTTTGAGGGTGCTTGCATCCAAAAATAACTAACATCATTAACCACTCTACACTTTGAGGAAGAAAACATAACCCCATACTAATAAATTAAAAAAGGCATTTTATAGCATTCATCCTCCAATGTGTTTTGGAAATTGTTTCACAGATAGATTCACAAGATTTTTCCTCCACAATGTTTTTCATAATCCTCATCTATTTCTTTTATAGCGCTTCAATTTCCCTGTGTGTGACATCGGAATCAACAATAAGTTGATGCACTTTTATTTCTCTAAAACAACCCCATTTTACTTTCTATACGAGGGGTGATTTGTAAATTTATGCTAAAATATAACCATCAAAGATTGAATCCCATCGTCGTATGATTGTAGACATAGATTTCACATTTAGACATGTAGATAGAAGTGGTCACATACTTTTAATGACAATGTTTAGTTTGAATTATGTTGGTTTAATTTCAATTCTATGTTTGTGACATACATTTTTATTTATTTGTAGGTGATAAAAAATTAAGGGATTTGGGTTTTATTAATAGGTATGCTTACAAGTTTTTTATGCAATCATTTTTCCTCTCTCATTTTATTTTTACGAATAAGGCACACAAGTTATTTTGTTTTATTTTAATTGATGTTGGTGATGTTGAATTATCATTTCTATTTTTAGAAAATATAATAATTCATCAGTATAAAATATTGTGTTCACTAGATATTTAATAGTGTTGCAAATTCCTCTATCAAATGTCTTGCCCTTTTGTTGGTCTAGTGTTGCATTTACCATTGTGTTTGATTTTTTTCTACCATTTATCATTATGCATCTACACTAATGTCCAATTTATACAATGTTATACATTCCAACTCTGGTAAAAATGTTACATATATTGACAAATATTCTTGTAAATTTAGATGTAGAATTACCTTCTAGTAGCACTAAAGTTTAGATAATGGAATCTATGATAAGGTTTAAAGTTTGTTTCTCTGTTATTGATTTTTTCGTTCAATTATTTTAAAATTTTATTCATTAAATTGAAATAGTTGTAAAACATTGGACTAGAACTACTTATTTGCAACGATAACTTCATCTTTGTCATCAAAGTAGCTCCAAGCCTCATCTTCTCTACACTAACAAGGTTCTAGGAAAGATCGAGCTCTCTTTCTCGGTCATGTTAGCAGGGTTTGTTTCTTTGAAGAAGCAGGGTCTATCACTTTCTTCAAAGCAACTCTAGGAATCGTTATATTGATCACCAACACAACTTCAAGGCTCATCAAATTTGGTTTCAGGTTTGTATGATGTGGTAGTTGAACAATAAACTACCTCTTGTTCTTGTTGCAGGGTTGTAGAGAAACAACTTTGAAAACTTTGACATGAGTTTGGAAAAATAACTTTCAAATGACTTCAAGAAAATGGCCAAATAGCCTCAGGGTGTTGCATGGAAGCCACCAAGTGGATCGTAAGTGGAACGAAACAAGAGAGAGAGAGAGACGTTAACTTGTTATGTCACTATGGATTATAGATAGAGTCTGACAAAAAATTAATGCTACATAACTAATGCTAGATTAATTCCAAAATTACTTTGGTTGATAAAAATTACAACTTAACATATTGAAAACTTTATAAGCTTTATAACCAAACTTTATAACCTTTGTAACTAGAAATAATGCACGGGGTGATGTGAAGCCTCCAATAGGACCCAAATGAATATGAACCAATTAAAATCGATATAAAAGGCTATAAAATAAAATTAAATAATTTTAAATATACCATTATATCCATGAAATGTCTTCCGATGCAAAACTTTTTTAGATTGTAAAAATAAAAAATAACACACATCCGTCTCATCCCTTGAGAAACCCCAATGAGAGTTCTCTCTATATATACAATGTGTATTTTTCATTGTTTAAATTGTATTTGTGAATGATATAGTGTACATAACTTAAAGTTGTAAGTCCAAAATATATTTCTTGGATTTAAGGAACTTTGACAACAAAATTATACCTAAAAAATACGGAAAGGTAAAACATTAAGAATACTTTAAACATTTTAACCATTTAACCATAAAAACTCATTATGTCTCTCTCTTTGTCTCTGTCTCTCTCTGTCTCTCTCTGTCTCTTCTTTATATCTATCTATCTATATATATATATATATATATATATATATATATAATTATATATATTTGACATTAAAATATTTTACATAGATGTGGACTGAGACATTTTATATATGTGCTACATTGTCCACATTAAAATGTTTTTTTTGTTATTAATATATTTTCAAGTATATTAAGATGTTTTATTGGTGACTCACATTAATTTTTTTTAGTATTTTAAATATTTTTAAATGTCACATATTAATTTAATATTAAGAATTGAATGAATTACACATATCTGTCTTATTATTCTTATTAGGAAGTATTTGATATTTTTAATTTGATATGTTATCTTTCAATTATTTTTCTTTGCACATTGGATATTTTGTTATATACAACATTTAAATATTCTCTTTTAACCTTTTCTTTCTATATAAATATACATATTATTAATGAAGTTGATATTGACATAAAATAATTAACATATATCTTCAAATAGTTAATTCAAATTATGTGTTTTGATATATTTTTGAAAAGTATAAGGTCTAATCATCTTACTCATACTTTCTTCTATTTATAATTCCTTTATCACTTTTTAAGGCTGATATGAAATTATATTACGTCATGTAGACATGAAAATATTTTAATTATCGCTGAGAATGAGAAAAATATTTTTACCACATTGGATTATAATATCAACAAAAAATTGAGAGACCATAGTGAGGTTGGTATTATCGGTGTTTTATAACGACTTTAATTAAAACAAACTAAACATGCATACTTGTTTTTTTCACGAAAAAAAAAATCCGACATTGCTTTTCTATTTAGAGAACACATTATTCTTATTTAAAGAGGGGTACATGTCACTTCCACATTGAATACAGTTGAAATTACACATCACCCTCATACTCGGCTATAAATTGTGCCTCTCAACACAATAATTTTGCTAAAATATTAGACAAATCCACTGGATAAAAAATAGGTCAATAAAATTGATAGTGTTCAAAGTGATATTGATCACTATATACCTTGCCTTTGGCATGTATAATAATATAGATGTATAAGCATTCACTTATTTTTATTTCTTTCTATTTGAAAATAATGTAATTTATTTTGTCCTATATGATTCTCTATTCTGAAATGCGCCGAAAATAAGGCATATCTGAAACAAATATAATTGTACAAGGTCAAATATTTTTCATTCATCATTTAATCACAAGTATGATACATATATATTTTTCGAACTAGATCCAACCATTTTCAAACCTAGATAGAGAAGTAGAGAGAATATCTCAACAACATTTCGACAAACCCAACCATTCTAAAAGAAACATTAACCCTAACACCCTCTCATAATGTTTATTTTATAGATAACAATATAAAATCCAGAATGGTCTTCATTAGCACTTATACCCAATCTAGAATCTCTTCGATTGTGTTATTTCTTCATCACAACTTCGAGCTTACCACTTGACCCACTAAAGATACCACTTCCTCTGATCATCGTTGATGCACTTGTAATGATTAACAATATTGACATACTTCATTCTTCCAAATTACATAGCTCGTTGTAGTTGTCAGAAAAATTATTCAAGTAGCTAAACCATCCTATGGGAAAGATTACATTTGTCAGATGATAGAGCTCATTGTATCTGCTAGTTATCTAGGATAGTTGAATGGGTATTGAAAATATTCATAAGGAAAGCATACAACTTGGCATGTTAAACAGACATAATAATTGATGTTCTTGGCTTCACAAGGCCACCAATCCTTCAAAATAACTTGTAGCTGACGTTCCTCACTTCACAACACCCATCAAATTTATAACAGATTGTAAACATAATCAAATTAGCCATATGTTCTCATATCACTACGTACAACAAGAAACACCAATTTGAATAATGTTTCTCTTTTCTATAATTTTGGTTCTTCATAATTAACTACAAATAAAGTTAAAATCATAATGATAATCACCACTAAATGAAAGTCAAACCCACACTTTCCAACGAATTTGTGGCTAAAATGATCACACCACCAAATTATCATGCATTATCCTCCACACACAGGATCAAAATTATGAGTGGTTGCATGATATTCCACATAGGCTCTTGTGCATCATTCCTTTTTGCTCTTTCTCTTATTAGACTTCGGATTTTGAGAATCCTTTTTTATTTCATTTGCTACAGGAATATGGAACTACAAATACCAACTAATCTTAAACCTTTCTTCCCATTTTGGTTCTATACATAACCAAGTTATCATTGTGGTCTATGATGTGACATCTTAGCCATGTTCTCAAACATTGCTTGGTTCATCAAACCATGTTTGTTTTCCAACAATCCAGTTGAAACTCACCAGCTCAGAAAATAACTTTGAGATTTTCTTTGTTAAAAATAGGAACAATAAATGCTAATTTAATTTGTCCTTGAATTAAATTAGGAATTAAATCGAAATTCTATTCTCATAGTAACTTGTAGTAGTTAACTAAGTTAAATTGACTTAGTTGGCTTAGGAAATTTGAGTTGGAAGTCTATCTAGAGTCACGTAGAGTGACTCCTCAATTTTAAGGGCCCAGGTTGAGTTCTTTTGAGTTGTAATTAATTAATTCAGTCTAACTGAGTTATTGTCAGTAAACTAGTTCAAACTATTAGAGCAACTAATAGGACATCTAGTAGTGGGGACAGGAACCAGTGTGTCTTCACTGCTCTACTAGTTAACTGAAGATTCAATCATAAATAACTCATGCATGTCAGTTCATAGGAAGACCCAGTTGAGATTAGAGTTTAGGGACAATGTACTATCAATTGTATAATTCTCTGAGTTGTACATATGGTGCATGTAATCACTTGAGGGCCTATGTATGGATTGTGCAGTCATGAGTGCATAATTTCCCAATTAAATATTATATAATTCTCTTAAAAATTGCGCAAGGAAGTAGGGGCTTGGCAAGAAACAAAATTGGATAAGTGTTGTCTTGAGTTGGCTTGTGAGGTAGAAACATAGATTGTACTTGTGTAGGAACTGTTTGGGTTGATCAAGCATTGTATTTTATTCTCAGATCTTCTGGTTAATGCAATATATATAGTAGGGGTTTTTAGTATTTTCTTTCCCTAGAGAAATATTGTGTTATGTGCGATTGATATTCTTTCTTTTCTGCTTATTGTTTTAACTCATCAATTTTGGTTTTCGCTGAGGACTATAGTAGATTATTTTCTTGTGTTTCAACATATCACATAAGTTTTTGAATATACAAGTGAAAATATACATGGTACCTAAGAGGAAGACAATATAGAAGAGAAGAATTTGAGCTTTTTGTGCAAGTGAAATAGAATTTATAGTTCATACTTCAGATTCAACAAAATGTCATTCTACAGTTTGAGACTTGAGTATGCCCTGGATGGAAGCTCAAATTACATAGCTTGGGAGGACAGGATGGAGGAAGTGTTGGAAGACAATGGGCTAAAGGAATTCATAGATCATGATATTGCAAAGCCTTCAGAATCATATGCTAAAGATATGGTTGAATGGATAAAATGCATGGGAAAGGCGAGAAGGATTATCCTAGAAGGAGTTAGAGATCATATTGTCATGAATCTCCATGACAAGGAAAATCCATTTGCAATGTGGAAGGCATTGATGGACCTATATCAAAATAGTAGTGACCACAAGAAGTTGGCATTGAAGGACAAACTTAGAAAGATCAATATGGAGAAGGATGACTCAATTACGAATTACTTGACCAAGTTCACCTATTGTCAGGATGAGCTTGGAAGTGTCAAGATTAATGTTGTCGAAGATGATTTGGTGAGCCTAGCACTTCTAGGACTTCCAAAGAGTTGGCACAATTATCAAGACTCTATTAATGGGAGGGTGAAGCTACCAGAGTGGGATTGGTTGTGGTCTGACTTGGTACAGGAAGAGATTCAGCGAAACACTAGACACAAATCCTCATCAAAGCATGTTGATAAGGATAATTGTGCCTTAGCTAGTAAGGAAAAGAAAGGGAAGGGGAATTAATCCCATTCCAAATCATATTCTTGTTAGGGCTGAAAGAAGAAGTACATGTCTAAAATGAAGTGTTTTCACTCTCACGAGCTGGGACATTTTTCCACAAAATGTCTGCATAAGAAGGCTAGGAAGAAGCCCTCAAGAGTAGAGGTAGGTGTGGTTCTTGATTGATAGTTCGAACTGGATTTTATCGTCATCACTTGTATGGTGTCATTAATGATGGGTAGTGTGCAGTACTTGGACATTGGAGATTCTTTCCACATGACTAGTAACAAAGATATATTTAGTAACTTGGAGGAGAAGGATCTCCAGATGCATATTGATATGGGTGATGATGGGAGTAAAACTAACGATATCAGTATAGTTAATTTTGTCAGGTTCTCCCCTCATTTTGGAAGATGTTATATACGTTCTTAGTTTAAAGAAGAACTTGGTATATGCTGCCATGTTGCACGATAGAGGCTATGATGTGATATTTAGTAAGGGAAAGGCGTTCCTTCATCCCATAGCCAGAGGATAGGTGAAGAGGATAGGGTTTCGAGTGAAGAACCTCTACAAGTTTGAGGTAGAATATTGTGTTTCCTTAAGCACAAAAGAAAAGAAGGTGCATAACTGAGACATTGGTGAGTTATGGCACAAGAGGTTGGGTCACTTGCACCATAGCGCTTTGAAGATCATGTAGTAAATTTCTACCAGTCTTTCCAAGGGTACACTAGAGCAGGTAGATACATGTAAAGGGTGTACATTGGGAAACTACACAAAAGCTTCCTTTCATGACAAAGACAGTCGAGCACAGGTGATCCTCGATCGAGTTCACTCAAATGTGTGTGCACTGTCCTTGACAGCATCCACGACCAAGCACAGGTATTATGCAATATTTGTTGATGATTTTTCTCCTAAGTGTTGTATCTTCTTCATGCATAAGAATGATCACACTTTTTCTAAGTTTTGTGAATTTAAAGCACTTGTCGAGAAATAAATTGGCAGGAAAGTTAAAGCTCTCAGAAGTGATAACAGTGGAGAGTATGTGTCGAATGAGTTCAAAAAATTTTGTGCATTAGAAGGCATTTGACTGGAGCTAATATCACCTCTTAACCCATAAAAGAATGGGGTGGATGAAAGGAAGTAAAAAATTATTATGGGAGCATCATGCAACACAATTCTTTATTTGAAAAATGCAAGCCCTCATCGAATTCTCAGGATGAGTACACTGGAAGAGGCTTTTTCAGGGAAGAAACTAGATTTTCCACACTTCAGGCTTTTTGGTTCATCAGTGTACTGACATCTAAGCAAATATGCATGGAAAAAAGCTTGAGCCAACAACTATGTTGGGCATATTTGTGGGGTACACTAATATACCTCAAAGTTATACCTCAGAGATGTAAAATTCAATGAAGATAAGACCATGATATGTTCCCTTGAGAGGGAGCTTTATCTACATGAAGTTGAGGAAATTTTAGCTCCTAAGGAGGAACCTCAGGGTGATGTGTAGCGACCACATGTAGAGGAGCAAGGAGTGGAGACACCGACTCATGCAGAGTCTTCCAGAGATGGGAGAAAGCGCACAAGAGAGGTTGATAGGTTGTGCATGATGCTCAAGAGAATGTGGTTGCACCCACATCATAGCATAGGCAGGGGAGGTTACTAAAGAGGTACAATGCCTTCATGGCTCTGATGAACAGATGTGTAGAGATTGAGCCATCGTATTTTGAGGAGGCAGTGAAGAAACCCATTTGGGTTGATTCCATGGTTAAAGAGTATAACTCCATTGCTAGTAACAGTGTTTGGGATGTGGTTCCAATACCAGTAGACAGGTCAACGGTGAGTTCCAGATGGATTTACAAGGTAAAGAAAGCAGTGGATGGTAGTGTGTAGAAACACAAGGCCAGGTTTGTGGCCGTAGGTTTTTCTCAAATGGAAGGGATTGATTATGATGAGACTTTTGCTATTGTTGCAAGGTACTCATAAATCAAATCCATTCTATTATTCTCAGCGTAGATGGGATGGAAGATACATTAGATGCATGTAGAAACAACATTCCTCAATGGCATGATTGAGGAAGAGGTGTATATTGAGCAACATGAAGGATTTGAGACCTTCAATGGAGATTCGCATGTGTGTTGACTCAAGCGAGCATTATATGGAGTGAAATAAGCGCCCCATCCTTGGTCCACCATGATCGCTAACTATTTCACCGGGTTGGGCTTCACCCAAAGTGACGCAGATACTAACCTTTACCATATAGTGGGTGAACATAAATTGTTGATAATTGTTTTATATGTCGATGATTTGAATTTGATAGGTGATGATAAGTTCATCATGCCTTTCAAAGAGGAAATTGCAAGAGAGTTTGGAATGAAGGACTTATGGCTCATGCACTACTTTCTGGGTATGTAAGTATCACAAGGGGATGAAGAACTATTTGTCTCTTGGGGCACGTATGCCAACGAGATACTCAATAAGTTACACATGGAGACCAGTAAACCCACGGAGACTCCTCTTGTAGGTAACTAGAGGAAAGATAATGCTACTTCCGATGAAGTAGTGGAGGCTACTATTTATAGGAAAATTGTGGGTTCACTCATGTATTTGGTGAACACATGACCAAACATGTGTTATGCATTTAGTCATCTTAATCAAGCGATGGTTAAGCTGAACAAGCTGTATTGGAAGGAATAAAAACATGTGTTGAGATACCTCAAAGGCACTACTCAGTATGGTCTTTGGTACAGACCGACATAGAGAGTGAAGCTTCAAGGCTTCACTGATGCAGATTGGGTAGGGAGACCATCTGCTAAGAAGAGAACATTAGGTGGGGTCATCAGTATTGTGTCAACAACTATTTCTTGGTATAGTAGGAAACAAATATTAGTTTCACTTAGTTCAGTAGAAGCTAAGTACATGGTTTCTAGTCAAGAAGCTTGTGAGGCTATCTGGATGAGGAAGATTCTGGTTTTTTTATTTGGTCAGCAAAGGGATCCAACTGTGATTTACTGTGAAAATCAGAGTTGTATCAAACTCTCTGAGAATGTAGTTTTTCATGATCGGTCCAAGAATATTCATATCTGGTGTCATTGTCTTTGAGATTATGTGTAGAGGAGAATTATGCTCTTAGACTACATTCCCACAAAGGAGAAAAATGCAAATATTTTGAAGAAGGCATTGTCAAGATGAAAATTCATGTTTCAAAGAGGTGGGATCGGGGTAGCAGATAATCCTTTTCTTGTTGAGAGGGAGTGTTAGAAATAGAAACAAGAAATCCTAATTTAACTTGTCCTTGAATTAAATGAGGAATTAAATCGAAATTATATTCTCATAGCAACTTGTAATAGTTAACTAAGCTAAATTGACTTAGTTGGCTTCAAAAACTCAAGTTAGAAGTCTATCTAGAGTCATGTAGAGATATCCCTAAATTTAGGGGCCTAAGTTCAGTTATTTTAAGTTGTAATTAAATAATTCAACCTAACTAAGTTATAGTCAGTGAAACTAGTTCTAACGGTTGGATGAAATAATAGGAGGTCTAATAATGCTAGCGGGCACCAATGTATCTTCACTGCTCCACCATTTAACTAAAGATCCAGTCATAAATAACTCATGCATGTCAATTCAAAGGAAGACCAAGTTGAGATTAGAGTTTAGGGATAGTGTAATATGAGTTGTATAATTTTCCGAGTTGTACAGATGGTGGATGCAATCAGTTGAGAGCCTATGTACGGATTGCGTAGTCATGACTTGAGAATTTCCCAATTAAATATGGGATAATTCTCTTAGGAATTGCACAAGGGAGTAGGGGCTTGGAAGGCAGTACAATTGGCTAATTGTTGGCTTGAGCTAGCTTGTGAGGCACAAAGACATATTATACTTGTGCATGAACTGTTCGAGTTGAACAAGCATTGTATTTTTTTCTCATATCTTCTAGTTAATTCAATACATATAGTCAGAGTTTTTAGCAGTTTCTTTCCCCAAAGAAATATTGTGTTATGTGCGACTGATATTCTTCCTTTTCTCCTAATTGTTTTCTAAGATCAATTTTGGTTTCCACTGAAGAGTAGAGTAAATTATTGTCTTGTGTTTTAGCATATCACACAAGCTATTTAATCTACAATAAAAATTTAAATTCTTCATGTTTTTAATATGGGTGGAAAGTTTCTTTAACTGCCAAGTTTGAATTGTAAGCTTCTAAGCAAGTCATTTTGAGATTTCACCTCCTAATATATATATATACATTTCCTTCAATATTTTAATTCCGCTATGTTGGTGCTATCACCAACATTCAATTGTATGAACAATGAAACAATATAAATATGATTCAATCGGTGTTTTCAACCTTGATATGGAAAAAAAAACACCCAGGAGAAAAATTTGAAGGTCTACTTGGAGAACAATCACGTCAATTTAATTGCATTGAAGGGAAAAGATGGGGAGTTGAGTATCTAAAATTCAATGAAAAAAGATGGTGCTTGCAAATTTTTGTAACTCTGCATATATCTTCTACGTGGTCCAATGTTATTTTTAGAAATACTTAAAATACACTAAAATATTGAATAAAAAGAAATTGAAATGAAAGCCTAGATGAATGATAAAGTAGAGAGGTGAGTAGACTAGGGCTATGCCTAATGGAATTGAAAAATGCAACAACACCATCATGTTTCTAAAAAATGGACCAATCATATAGCTACTCTTCTCCATAGTGTATTTTTAAGGATTTAATATTTTTTCCATGTATAATATTGTAGGTGACTATTCTAGTTTGAAAATTCATACTTATAAAATGTAATTTACTATTAAAATTGGTAAATGTTTGGTGAATATCATCCATTTAATCATACATACGTAAAAAATGAGTGAATTTTCAACAAAATTGGCTAATATTTTTTTCATAAAATGTCCAAAAAATAGCCCTTTACTAGATCAAACTACAATGTATTTTGTTCGATTTCCTATCTAGAAATTTCAACTTGGACCACCTGCGAATTCACTCCTCTGTCTCAATTTGGTTACTTTGCAAGTTTATTTCTTTCTATGCAACAACTAGATCAAATGATGGACAATAATTAACACATAATGATAATGCTCGCAAGCTCAGTGGAAACATTAAACTTAGAAATCCCTCGCAAAGGAAACTAAACTATCTACTTTCACAGGCTCTATGTTAATCTATGTAGAGAGGATTAACATTGCTAAAATCATATTATCACAACCATGCATAAAAAATAGATTAATATTGCTAAACTCACATAATCACAACCTCTCTCATAAAAAGTCCAATTCTAAATGCAATCTGATACGAATTACACACCTAAGATATTTTTCATTGCTCATTCAAGCATAAATATGATATGATATATTAATATATATATATATATATATTATATATATATATATATATATATATATTATATAAACTAGATTTCAATTTTGTACAGAAATTGAAATCAACAAACACCTAACCAAACTTTAAAATAAACATTATCTTGCACCATATCTAAACAATATATACTATTGTGTCAAGGTAGCAATTAGGTGTCATCGTTATGAATTGTGTTTGAAGGAATAGTGACATCATTATGACATTAGACATAATATATACTATTGTGTCCAAGGCGCCCACCCGTCGGTTGGTGAACTCGGGTGCAGGGTGCACGAAGGCGCCCACCCGTCGGTTGGTGAACTCGGGTGCAGGGTGCACGAAGGCGCCCACCCGACGATGAACTCGGGTTGAGGGCTGCATGAAGGCGTGCCCACCCGACTCGTGCAAGGAGTTTGGGTGAAGTGTGGATTGTGTGGGGAACGACCACCATGCAAGGCGTGCACAAGGTGGGCGCCCATTGGCAAATGACACGGGTAAAACATCGGTGGAGCATTTGCTCCCAGTGACTTGTATTTTCAGAAAATCATAATAAAACATTATTACTGCATATGATGGTGTCCTCTTTGCTGTGTTGATGTTTATGGTTATATGTTTATAATGTTAATTGATTTCGCACATTAATATTGTTAATGAAAGATGATGAATGTTAGGCGTAGTTCACAAAGTAACTTAACAATTGAACATGCTAGCTACTTAGGCGGTGCCACACAATTTCCAATTAACGAAAAAAGAATTGGGGCCGTGACAGATAGTATCAGAGCTACTTGCAAAGAACAGAAATGTATGCAGGGTAAAGTTATGGAGAAATCGTGGATTAACATTCTGGGTTTCGTGGACTTGATGGTTCATAGCAAGACCATTAAAGCTCTGGTGGACACGGGGGCCACTCATAACTTCATGACAACACAGTTGGCAAAAAGAGGTTAGACTGGTGATATTCCCGTCGAATGTGGAATTCAAGGCGGTGAACTCTAGAACTAAAGTGGCAGGTTTGGCACACGAAGTGCCTGTGAAAATAAAATACTAGAAGGGTCAGTTGGACTTCACAGTGATGAAGATGAATGACCTCGATATAATATTGGGGCAATATTTCTTGAAGGGAAACAAGGCAATTGTTGTCCCCTTCTGTGATGAGGTGTTGCTGGTTGGACAGTCACAAACTTGGACTTTACCTACTCATAGGAAAAGGTGGGAAGTCAAGGTGCAGCATGTTTCTGCACTAAGTTTGGAGAAGGCTATGAAGGAGTCAGATATGGAGACATATGCGGTGATGTTCAAGGGAGTCAAAGGTGATGGAGTGGGGACGCCTGTTCCAGCCGAGATTTCTGAGGTATTGACCAAATATGCAGATTTGATGCCTAATGAGCTACCAAAGAAGCTTCCACCAAGGCGTGCAGTGGACCACAGCATAGAGCTTGAGCCAAGAAAGAAACCCTCGGCTAAAGCACCTTATCGATTGTCAGGACCTGAGTTGGAGGAATTAAAACAATAGTTAAAGGAGTTAATTGATGTAGGTTTCATCAGACCTTCAAGGTCCCCCTATGGAGCTCCGGTATTGTTCCAACGGAAGAAGGATTCGAATGAGCTACGGATGTGCTGTGATTACCGTGCACTGAACAAGCAGACGGTGAAGAATAGGTATCCTTTACCATTGGCTGCCGATTACTTCGACAAGCTTGCGAAAGCCCGAATGTTTTCCAAGATGGACTTGAGGCATGGATATTATCAGGTGCGGATAGTTGAAGGAGACAAGAATAAGACTACAATAGTAACAAGGTATGGTAGCTTTGAATTCCTTATTATTCCATTCAGGTTGTGCAATGATCTTGCTATGTTTTCCACTTTGATGAATGATGTTCTATGACCATACTTGGATTCGTTTATAGTAGTATACTGGGATGATATAGTGGTGTACAGTGACAACATGGAGGATCATAAGAAGCACTTGGCGATGGTGTTTGAGGCACTGAAGGCAAATCAGTTGTACTTGAAGAAGTCTAAGTGTGTATTCACTCAGACCGAGATTCTGTTCCTTGGACATATAGTGGGTCAAGGGTACATACGGATGGAGCCAAGCAGAGTGAAGGCGATCAAGCACTGGGTTGAACTGAAGAATGTCCATGATATGAGGGTGTTTTTGGGCATGACCAACTACCAACGAAAGTTTGTGGAGGGGTACTCCAAGGTAACATCATCACTAAAAAACCGATTGAGAAATACAGGACATGGAGTTCAATGAACAAATGTCAAGAGGCATTTGATGATTTGAAGAAGAGGACGGTTACAGCACCGATACTGAAGTTGCTGGACTTCGAGAGACCTTTTGAGGTACACACAGATGCTTCAAATTTTTCCATAGGAGGGGTTCTGATGCAAGATGGGAATCTGGTGGCGTACGAGAGTCAGAAGTTGCAAGATAGAGAACAGAGGTATCCGGTCCATGAAAAGGAGATGACTGTGATCATTCTCTATCTTCATGTGTGGAGGCATTACCTAATTGGGAAGCCATTTGTTGTCAAGATAGACAACATTGCAGTAAGTTATTTTTCATCACAACCGAAGCTTTTTTCAAAGCAAGCTCGTTGGCAGGACTTCTTGGCAGAATTCAACATGACTATTGAGTATAGACCGAGAAGACACAATGCGGTAGCAAATTCCCTTAGCATGAAGGGACAACTTGTAGCATTGGAAGGGGAAGACTGAGCAACAAGGAGTAGGAGTCGAGTTTAGATATCATAAGAGATGTAGAATAAGCTCAAGGAAGGTGTTGAGATCGATCCTCAGGCACAGAATATAGTGAAGCTAATAAAGGAGGGGAAGACATGGAAGTTGTTTCTCCGAGATGGATTCTTATTCTTTGGAAACCAACTCTATGTTCCAAAGTCATCTGGGCTTAGAAGGCACCTTTTGAAGGAGTGCCACGACTCACCATGGGCTGGCCACCCAAGGCAGCATCATTCTTTGGCATTGTTGGAGAGAGGATTGTTTCGGGAGAAGATGTGGGAGGATGTAGAGGAGTATGTACATACATGCATCTTTTTTCACCAGGAAAAATCAGATACTCAGAGGAAAAGAGGTTTGTTGCAGTGTTTACCGGTTCCAGAGAGACCATGGATGAATGTCTCGATGGACTTCATCATTCAGTTGTCACAGGTATAGGGGTATAATGGGATAATTGTCGTGGTTTATCATTTTTCCAAATATGTTGTCTTTGTTCCAACAAAGATGCCTTGTGGAGCCGAGCGGACTGTGGAGCTATTCTTTAAGAACATAGTAAAGTATTGGGGGATGCCATTAAGCATCGTGTCGTACTGAGATCCGCAATTTGCAGGCAGATTTTGGACCACATTGTTCAAGTTAGTTGGGACAGAGTTGTTGATGAGTTCGAGTTACCATCCGCAGAAAGATTGACAGACCGAGAGGATCAACACATTGTTGGAGGATTACTTGAGACATTATGTGACGGTTGATCAAAAGAATTGGCCTGAACTCTTGGATATTACTCAGTTAAGCTACAATATTCAAAAGAGTTCCGCGACGGGGTACAGTCCATTTGAGTTGGTGAATGGGCAGATGCCAGTCACACCGCATACCATAGTAACAGGAGTTTTGTTGAGGAGTCCTCATGCGAAGAAGTTCATGAAGACTTGGGATGAGACCTTGGAGCTGGCATGGTTGCGCTTGTACAAAGCTGCAAGGAGAATGAAGAAATGGGTAGATATAGGAAGACAGGATGTACACTTCAACCACCTAAGGGGACTGCGAGAAACCTGATAAGGAAGTATGAGGGACCATTCCAGGTGAAGAAGCGAGTGGGGGAAATGGCTTACGAGCTGGAGCTTCCACGCCATATGCACATGAAGCATCCAGTTTTTCATATGAGTCAATTGAAGAGATGCAGACTTGATGCTGATCATCCAGAGAGAGTGGAACGACCGAGGGGACTAGCCATGATTATGGACAAGCCTCACTTAGAGATGGACAAGATTCTGAGTGTTCGATCTACAGGGCTTGGCTGCCACATGAGATGGGAATTTCTTGTCAGATGGAAGAATCCACTGGAGGAGGATAGCTGCGAAATAGAGGACTCACTTTGGAGATGGAAGCGAAAGATTGTGAAGTATGATAGAAAGCTATGAAGGAGAGCTGGATTGTCGGGGACGATAATGCTTTTAGGTGGGGGAGAATGTAATGCCCTACGGCTGGCGAGTTGCCTGGGCGTGCCCAATGAACAAATGAACTAAATGCGAAAGGCAGAACACAACCGAGCGGACAATGCAACAATGTAGATGAGGTGCGGTTGTGTGAGTTTATACATGGGTAGGTTGAACGAGTCACTCGCGAGCTGACCATGCGAAGTTGTGAAACAGACGAGTGATGGTGGGGTGGTCCTGTGTGATGGGGCGGGCCAACCTACACATTGAATGAGTTTTACAAACCAAAGGCATGTCGGCTAGGCGAGACAAACGAGTCGGTCGGGTGGCACGACTCGCCCACCCGCCATATGAATACTTGGTGTGGTTGGGAAAGTTTGGCATTCGAACAAACATTGCTCAGTCATCAAAGGAGCTCGTGGTAGTGTGAAGTAAGCCGCAGTGGAGGCACAGATGACCGCAAGTTGATGCGCCCGCTCGTCTGGAAAGGTAGGCACAAGTCATATGAGGTCTTAGTGAACGGGTGGCATGGGTAGTGGGCTGCACAAAGGAGCCTACTCATCGGTTGGAAGTGCGGGTGGAGGGCTGCAGGAGGCGCCTGCCGGCCGGTTGAAGGCATGGGTGGTGGGCTGCACAAAGGTGCCCACCCATTAGTTGGTGAACTCGGGTGGAGGGTGCACGAAGGCGCCCGCCCAATGGTGAACTTGGGTGGAGGGCTGCACGAAGGCACCCGCTTGATGGTGTGACAAACTCGGTGAAGGAGTTTGGGTGGAGGGCCGCACGAAGGCGCGTCCGTCTGACTTGTGCAAGGAGTTTCGGTGAAGTGTGGATTGTGTGGGGAACGACCACTGTGCAAGGCATGCACAAGGTGGGCGCCTGTTGGCAAATGACACGTGTAAAACACCAGTGTAACATTTTCTCTCAGTCACTTGTATTTTTACAAAATCATAATAAAACAGTATTATTGCATATGATGGTGTCCTCTCTATTGTGTTGATGTTTATGGTTATATGTTTATAATGGTAATGGATTCTTCACATTAATATTGTTAATGAAAGATGATGAATGTTAGGTGTAGTTCACAAAGTAACTTAACAATGGAACATGTTAGCTACTTAGGCGGTGTTGCACGATTGCTAATTAACGAAAAAAATTGGGTACGTGACAATCTTGCTGGGGAAGACATCTGAGTAAAAGATTCTGAGCTTATAACAAGCATTTTTGGAAATTAATAGTTGTAACGTAAGGCCAACACTGAGCGAGACCATATAACGATCCATCATTGGATCTCGCAACGACATAATTGGTATTTACAGCAGCGTCCGCTATGAGTTGCGCTGAAAAGGCCTTCACTTTTTCAGGGAACGTAGGATTGCTATCATTTGTGGAGGCATAGTAACTGGCAGCCCCATTAGAGTCATTATCCTAAGCCTTCGACAAAAAGATACTGGAATTGTCATAGCGCACGAAACAACCGTCAAGATGAATCCAACCACCAATGGATTCAACACATTTTGCTTTAAATAGTTTCATCGCTTCCATGATGCATTCTGAACACTCGCTTGTGCTTAAATACTTCCGACAGACTACAACAGCAAAGACAGGATCTATGTGGCTAGATTTTCTTTCATATGGACAAGCGTAGTGGTCTGAGAGTTGTGGGAGGAGGTATGAGAGAGCCCTATCCCAATTTTCCTGTAACGCTGTAGCATTAACATACGTATAATTTTGTTGGTCGGTGCAACTTATCAGATCCGCCTATTCATACTGGGGAGTATCGGTTGCTTCCATTACAAAAATCATGATAGCCGCAAAGATAACTAGAAGTGAAAGCAACTTCCGTCATGCGTTGAGCAAATTAACAATCTACGGATTGAAATTCAGGTATATATGTGTGTGTGTGGGGGGTTATCATTCATATCGTGTGTCCAGCGGTCACAGAAGGTACACCTCTGAATCTTTTGACTCGTGCGATTCGTGCTGTGCCATCCCTGGAGGGCAAGCGCTATTTCCACCTCTATAGCTCCATTAATACACCCCCTACGGACCATAGGGCACGGACACTTTGACATCTATTTAATTTTCAGGCAACACTTTCTGGGTAATAGTGATGCACATATGCATAATGCGATCATCCATCTCGTTGTTTGTATTGATGCCCATTGAAATGAGCGGCATGTGTATCATGGCATGTCGTGTATCGTATGCCACCCATTCCCCATACCATATGATATTAATTTCCATGGAATGTTATCATACGAAATAAAATACATGAGCTCGATTGCTGATAAATACAAAATGGTGTATTAGGTGGAATATGTATCAATATTGTAACCATTAATGTCATGTTATATGAATTTGAGAACATGCTCAATATTCAAGTTTGAACTTGTAAACGCGCTCAATATTTAAGTTTCATCTCTAAGCCAGTGGTTTCACCAAAATTTGAATTGTATAATGTTGCTCCAGATTGGAATTTTGAATTTCAGAAACCGCGCTGCCATATTTTGTTACCCTAATCGATTGGGTTAAGTTCCACTTTTGTTTGTTTGAAGGGAGATGGATTTCCGAGCACTATGGCAGTAGACACCATACAGATGGCGAGGGTGGGAATGAAGATAATATTGGAAGAGGCAGCTATGAAGACAAGGCATCGTCAGCAACTATGAAGGAAATACATTTTAGAGGCGTGAGGAAAACGCCATGGGGGAGATTCGCAGCCTAGATCGGAGACCCCTGGAAGAAAAGAAGATTTTGGCTCGCCACATTTGACACCGCAGAGGAGGCTGCCTGAGCCTACGATAACGCTACTAGATACATCAGTCATTGAGATATATTATTAGATCACTCGCCAATATTAACAGAACTCTTAATTGGCGAAATTCTCTAAACAGGCGGGGCTTGGCTTTGAAAGAATCAGTGTTTCATAATATGGGGAGGTTTAATGGCTACAATACCATATAAAAACACTTCGTTTTCTTAATCTTCTTGCTATTCATTAGTTTTCCTTTGGGAATTTTGGAGTTATGAGCTGGCGATTGCAAGAACGATACTAGTTATGCTCATGGAGGTATGTTTGAGAGCAATTTGCACAGAGTTATGTATGATTTGGCTAACAATGCAGCAAATACGGGGTTTAACACCTTTTGGCATGGCTAGAACGCAGAAGACAAGGTATATGGTCTCGTTTAGTGCAGAGACGACGCATCACTAGAAGAATGCTCTAGCTATGCACAGGATGTGAGCTTCGTACTTCAACAACTTTGCGAGAATGACATAGGTGGCCTAGGGTGGTTCAATGTGTGTTTCTTGTGCTATCATAATTTCAGTTTCTTTTCAGTCTTAGATGCCCATGTCGTTTCTATTCTCCAAAATCCCTAGAGAGCAAAGGAAAATCCGGCTATTTTTCAGAATGAGGTCATGAATCTACTTCGTCCTCTGACTGGTGAAAATTCTGATCTCGCAAGCAAGGGATTAGCTGTAGAATTCGCTACCTCCTCTTTCTCTGAAACGCACAGGGTTTTCGATTTTGTGGAATGCTGGAGAGATTTTCCCATAGAACAATGCAAATCATGTTTGTTAATAGCGCTCAAAAATCTGTATCCTTTTATGGAAAAAGAAGGGGGCGAAGCGTTGTTACGAAGTTGCAGAATTTGGTTAAGACATACCCCTTCTCCATGTTATTTCCCAGCAACGGTACAACGCATCAGAGTAATGTTTAATTATATGTATTTTTCTTTATTGTCGAAGTTGTGATTATCTAGGTTTGAGAACAACTTGAGTGACCTGATTTCTCAAAAACATAAATGATCGTTTACGCTACAGGAAATTCTCCGAGAAACGCGGTCATTATGTGCGGGTCTATTGCAGGTGGATTGCTTGTCTCTATTATATGCCTATATATATCGGTTAAAAAAATAAACAAAATGAGATCCATGACCATGGAGAGTCTAGTTCCGATCAAACAAATGGAGAAAGGTATTTGTTTTAAGGAATGGTTGTTTAGTGTGATTTTTTTGGACTATTGGATATTAGGTAGAAAAATTTGAAGTGAAATTTTGATTTGTGTTATTTTAACTGGTTTTTTTAATCTGTATATAGATTCAGCACCCTGAAAAATATCTAGAGCACATTACCTATAACCTTGTAGGGCAGGAAAACGCCATGGGGGAGATTTGCAGCCGAGATCAGAGACCCCTGGAAGAAAAGAAGAACCTGGCTCACCACTTTTGACACCGCAGAGGAGGCTGCTCGAGCCTACAATTATGCTGCTAGATACATCAATTGGTTTGGGTAATGTTTTTTTTGCCAAAATATTTTGGGTCGCTTCTGATAAGAAACGCATTCAGGATATATATATATTGAATGGTTTTCAGAGGGATTTATAGTGATTTTTAATGGGTTGAAGATTCTATGAACTTGATTGTGGTGAGTTTGCAGGTTTTTCTAAACAATTAGTTACAAACTTCTATTTTTCCAGGTACCAAATTTTCCAGTTATACCCTAAAGTCGGTTAAGCATAACAGACGAGCTTGAAAATGTCAGAATAAACTAAGCCATTACTCGGGTTGAAAATGTTATAAAATTTAAATCAACACTTCGACCAACTTTCCAGGTGAACATGTACACTAAAATTTCAGCATAACAATCGAGAATAAAATGTGACTGCAAACTAAACCATCACTCTGTTGAAAATGTTATAAAATTTAAATTAACAATTTAACAAAGACTAGCAAGTATGAATGAAACTCAAAATAATTATCTAGGTTTCTAAATATTTTGGGGGAGGGATTAAGTTAACAAAGATAAATATTTATTACTTATTCCATGTTGTTCTTTTCTTATTTAGAATGACTTCCAGTAACATTCATACCATTAAGAATTAAATTTCTTCAAAATTTATCATTTT